>OMLM01003819.1:2069-28233 GCA_900302695.1 Helostoma temminkii | reverse complement strand
CCAAAATCTTTTTTTTTTTTTTTTTGATAAATTCTGTTTAGGAGTTGAACATCGATGTTTTACATATATTTATTAAAGGTTTTTGATTTTATTATATAAATGTGCCAAATATAATATAATTAAGTATTATAGTATTTTACTACATCAGGTAATACCCACTTAAGTCTTTTTTATTTGTGGCTCATACAGTTCCTGACCCGCAATATGGTTGATGTTATAGACGGCAGCTCATCACACATTAACATTCAGCTCTGTGAGTTTGTTCTTATGCACCTACATGTATCTGCCTGCATACATATAGGAGAGGGAATGCAGTGTGTGTGCGGTGCTTGTAGTATTGGAGGGTGGGTGGAGTAGGGCTACTTTCAGGGGATTTGCAGTAATTATATGACAAAACGCTACTGAGTCTCCCCGGGTGCTGAGCAGAAGCTCATGGGTCAGGGGACTGAGCACTCAGGGCCGGGTAATTTGTAAATGTCATTCAGGTGGAGTCCTCTGTCAGCCAACAGGGAAGGGAGGGGGTTTGAGTGGAGAGCAGAGGAGACACTGAGGAGGAGGGAGCGCTGCAGCAGTCCTTTCTCATGTAGATTATTCTACAACAGATGCTGAGTCCCTCCTCTCCTTTTGTCTGTGGTGACAGCTTTAGATTTCCCAATGAGTGCAAGACATATTGTTTGACATACTGCAAGTTCCGTGATGTGGCTATTAGCAAACATGAATAAATATTGAGGCATATTTTCCCCTCATGTTGTAGGAGGAGACAGTCCAGTGGGTTTTGTTTTTGTAGTTGTTTTCAGAGTTCATAATCTTAATGTTACAGTATATATATTAAAATGAATGAATATTATATAATTAATTAATAATACATTTGAACTTTCATATGACTACATATTCCCCACATAATATTACAGTATTAGTATATTAGTGTTTAGTGTGTGTATATAGTATTGGCAGATGCATGCATATACAGTACTGTATTTCACACATTTAGACATTAAAAAGTTTAAAGTCCATTTTAAACTAATGGACCATTGTTGCCACAGTTCACACACCATGTAATAATAAAGATATACTATGTCTGTTCAAGACCTACATGTGGAACAGAATATCAATACAGCATACCCATCACCCATACTGTACATCAGCATCATGTCTACATCAACATGTAGACATAAGCCAGCAGTCCAACAAAATATTTTATTTGTATCCCACAGCAGGAGGCAAGCACAATTCGAATAAGCATCACATCTCCAATACAACTCACCTCGATGATCCAGTCACCCACAGCTAGAGACTTTTAATCTTACTGTGAATACTGATTAGTGGAATTTAAATAACAGACCAAAGAGCAACGGCAAACCAGCATAAAAGCAACTGATCACTAATTAACTATTGTCATTAACAATATTTTGTGTTGCCCTTTGGCGTATTTATCATTAGTCTGGTGGTATTCTGTGCTACTCTGAACAAACAATGCATTTTATTTATTTACTTTATATCAGTGAATTCCACAATGAGGACACAGTGGTATATGTAAAATTGTTGCAGATTTTAAAGATGTAGTGTGTAACATGTGCAGGGATCTACAGTATTAGCAGAAATGCGACTCCTAAGTTAACTGACCATGGCCTTGAAGTGACACATGCGCAGAAAAACAATAAAGTGACAAGCAGCATGTTGTGTATATTGAAATACATGCCTGCACTGCTGTGCAGTGGAAGCCAAAAGACTTATAAGTATTACTGCATTTAAATGTTAATTCAATTGAGTTTATTTATATAGTGCCAAATCATAACAAATCATAACAAGTCATTATGCAGACAACATGATGCCTCATGGACAATGTGGCTTCCTCATGCTTGAAAACTGGGGTGTAGGGTAGTCAGAAGGTTGCGTTCTACAATCTCACCACTAGATGTGACTAAATCTTTCACATTCTACACATTGTACCCCTAAAATTGACATCCCACATCTCTAGTCAATGTGTTTGTTGTTTTTAGTGTCAAAAAGCCACTGTACCACAAAGCTGCAGTTGCTGAGACATACGGTACCTCCAACCAGTAGATTTAACTCCAGCAGTGAACTTATCAGGTTCATACTGCAGTGTGTAAGGTATTTGTTGATGGTTCAATGAGCTTAACGTATGTGCTAATGTGTTTGTATTCAACCACTTATCAGCAGCTGGATGTAAGAGCTTTGCTGATTAGACCTATGATAGCCCAGCTGATATGTCAGCCAGAAAAACAGTTTTAGTTCATCACTATAATACAGACAGCTCCTACTCATGTACAATTACCATCATGTTTGAAAAGAACGTCTCATTTTCTTCTTAAGTGTCCAATCAGTGTTGCCTCAGAGAAAGTATGTCTGTCCTCCGAATACGTTCTCAAACCACAATGCCGCAGCTGTGTTGACAGGAATATTTTGCAAGTCACTGATGTGGCACTGATTGATATTGAGTTTAACTGGTGTGTTTATCAAGATTGGTTGCAATCTTCATTGCTACCTTAAAATGCTAGGGACTCCATCAGCTTCTGAATAATAAACCAATGTGGGGACTCTGGATTATACCATATGCCCTTCCTGTATTGAATGTGTGTTTTAGTGGCTGTTTCAATTTGATGTCTCTCTCCACTTTCCACTCACCCCAACCGGTCGAGGCAGATGAGTGCCCACCCTGAGCCTACTTTTGATTGAGGTTTCTGTCATTGTGGCATTTGTTGGGTTTTTGATGTGATTTGACACTATATAAAGAAATTGTAATGTACGTAAAATTGATTACATCTATGTCAGCATGTTTCCTGTGTTCTGTAGTTTCCATAGAGTTTGATGGGGCATGGAGCAGTGTTTATTAGTAAAATTAAACCAGATTAAACACGTGTGTTTTCATAGGTGAGCTGACAATCCAGCTTCCTGGAATACCCGAGCGACCCAAACCCATCCTAAACAAAGCAAGAAGGCTGGTCAATTACAGAAGTAGTAGAATAGCATACAATAAACATAAAATAATCATTCCTTTCTTTTTACAACCCCAAAATGTTAAGTAGTTAACTACACAAAAACAGAACTAAAAAATTAAGAATGTGGAAGGGGATGATGAAGAATATAATTAAACCAGAGGCAAAAGGTTGCCATTGTGGTTGTGAAAGAGACAGATGTGTAAATTTGAAGCTGGTACTATGGTTACTGAGGCTGTATTTGAGCATAGTGGTACATACATGCTGATGGATGGTAGTCGGAGTGTGCTCACATTGGGCTGCATGCAAAAAGGAAGGACACATTTATGCTAGCATCATGAATTCCAGTTTGCACTGTTTTTGTATTTTTTTGCACAAAATACTGAATGACAAGGTCACATTCTCAAGATGTTTGAGGAGTTGTCCAACTTTAAGAAAAGTGGAATTAAGAACAACTATTTCCCCTGACATGAATCCAATACAATGGTACTCTGTTGGAAGGTTTTAAAACCTGAATATGCTTAATTTTAATTAATTAATTGCATCACACAAAACATAAACAAAATTCTAATTATTAGACTGTCAAAACTGGTAGACTAAAACCCTTCTCGGACTCTCTTCAGTTTGTATACCAAGCACACACTGGGGTGAAGGACTTCCTAAAGCACAACTAGTACACCCACCTGCAGGGCAGCACCGTGAGTCATGTGGTTTCAACACCATCCTGCTAGGTGAAATACTGAGGGGAATGCATGTTCACACAGACACTGTAGATTGGATCACAGACTACCTCTGCAGGTGGCTGCAGTTTGTCTGTGTCTCTGAGGTGGTGATGAGAAGCACTAGTGCACATCAAGGACTGCATTACACTCTACACCTCTTCTTCTTTAAAATATTTACAAGCTGAAATGGGAGAAACTGTTTATAGACTCCTTTACAGCTAATAAAAATTGGGATGTTTTTTGGTGGGCAGGGCATAGCTGGAGGCAAAAGAAGCTCCTGAACCCATTCAATAGCAGTCTGTACCAACAATTTAAAAGAATTCGGAAAACTAGCAATGTCCAGATGTTCAGATTAGATTGACACCTATTCATAAGGCTTAATTCCGTGACAGTTGCCAAAGGTGCATCTATGAAATGCTGACTAAAATTAAACTAAAAATTGACACAACTATATCTTATTTGGGTTTTTAGAGCATCCCAATGATATTTACTAAAACTCAGGTTGTTTCACCATTACCAACTTAAAAGAGGTGAAGCATCAAGGACTAAATATATTGCTTCAATTCATTGATAAGATTGTATTTGCCATAAAACTAAGTATAATTTTTTCAGTTTACTCATGTTTGGAACTAATAAATTAATATGTATTACATTTTAAAGCAAAATGATGATAAAACTCTTTCAGCATCCGTGGAGTAGAGGTGTGAGGTGATCCCCTTTCATTGCTGTTTAACTGATCATGATTATCAGGGAAAGCAGTATATCAGTAGCATTTATCTTTTTCAGACATTTACTAATGTTTACATCTTATATTGTACAAAAATAAATGCGCACAAAAAACAAATAAGTAAGCAGAGTTTACTAAAGGAAAATCTGCCTCTGTCTGCACTCACAGCATTAAAAGGAAGCCAATTCTTTACGAAATGTGTGGAAGGACAAATAAACAGCGTGGCATAAATTTCCTGCAGCGGTTGCGGCATTCAGTGGTGACTTTTATAGCTTGAAAGTGAGAGGAGAGGCGCTATCAGACTATTGGGCTTTATTACAGTGGGTATAATAGGGCTGGCTGGAGAGTTTTATACGTTTCTGTCTCGCTGAGCTCCATCGCATCTATCCATTCTCCACCAGTGTGATTGTTGCAGCAGCAGGTTGTCTCTGATAGGCTATTGTGCCCACTCTCCAAAAACCCTTCACCTCAGCCGTGATGCCGCCTCTTCTCTCTTCTCCAGCCTTTGCTGATTTTCAGCCCCCCACCTCACCCACACTCTCCCCTTTCTCCCTGTCTGAATAAAGAGCTCTATCTATCAAAGCCAGGCCAAGACTCAATCTCTCGCTGGCTCTCTGGCCTTCGATCAACTATCTGTGAAAACAGCGGCTTATAGACCTGAGGCATATGCGAGGTCTGCCATGATTACATTTTAGATCTACCAAAGGAAACGTCAAAGCCTGAGTCACCATACACTGACACAAAAACACACAGACCTTAAATCCCACCTCAAACAAAACCAAACCAAACCATTCATTTCATTATGTGGAAGTGTTTATTTTAAACAAAAAATCTCACAAAAGCCCAAGTTCATGGCCAGTAAGTCATTTTTTATCTACACGGACACATAAAATACAAAATAAAACACTGTGTTAAAAGCGTTCTTAGTCACTTAGGATTAAGTAATGATGAAAGACACAAGGGAGAGGTTCTCACTTATACTGGGATTGCCAACATCAGTTATCCTAACACTGTATTCACCAAGATAATAGGTGGGTGAGTTTGAGTAATTACCCACTTTTGTTTTACTTCTCAATGTGTTTATTAACATGGCATTTCATATAAAACCCTGTTAGAACCTGTTAGACACAGCCTACTGTCTCCAGGAATTACCAAAAGTGCTATTCAGTGGAAAGTTACTTATGTTCTTGACATGTGACTTCTTATCTGACAGACTTCTTCGGTTCTGAGTTAAAACTGAAGAAGCCTCAGGGACAAGAGGTGAAATGTCAGATTCCAGTGTACTCCACAGTGTTGCAACAGACAAAATGTTGCTAAAAAAAGAAATCGGGGTTTGGTTGGAGTTAGCTGCATCAGTATTACAAGACTGTTTGAAGAAAAATGACTGCATTATGGGTATCAAGGCAGCCCTAGCAGATATTATAAACATTGTAGAAACTACAGAAACTGTGAACAGCTCTTCAATCATCCATCCCAAACAGGATCAGTAATTTTTAAGCATGTTCTAAGTATCTCAAAAGTGGACATTTAAGGAAGTGTCCTCCTTGCACTGATGGGTCCCAACATTCCAGGCCATGTTCTCAGGGGCTTGTAAAGGGTGTCTGTTTGACTAGTTTGTTGTTGATGTGGACTTCAAGATATGTATGTATGACTCCATCTCTATCTCTACATCCTCTTTCAGGAGGTTGAGCGGGACTAGGGTCTTCCTGCTCTTACTGAAATCCAGTTCTTTGCGTTTACTGATGTTAAGCTTTGAGCAATTACTGTTGCACCACTCAACAAAGCTCTGTATCAGGTATATGTACTCCTCATTGTTAGCATTTCTGATGCAGCAACTGTGGAGTCATTAGACAACTTTTTTAGGTGCCCTCAGTTCCTTGAGGGTCACACACACACATACATCAATTCAAGATTTCTATGTTTGTTCAAACATTTGGACAAAGTAGATTTTATAACATCTAACTGATCAGAAATTCAGTTCAGTTTATTTATATAGTGTCACATCAAAAGTCATCTCAATGCACTTTACAATCTAAGGTTTAGAACCTTACAGAATTTAACAGTACAATATGGAATTTTAAAGAAAACCCAACAAATGCTTCTCTGAGCAGCACAGGGAGACGGTGGAGAGGAAAGACACCAGCAGAACTATGCTCAGGATGGGTGGCCATCTGCCTCAACTGCTGGGGGTGAGTGGAAATAAAGAGAGAAAAGAATAAAGCATTAACAACAAGAAGCAACAATAAAACACATCAGAAATACAGTGTATACATTGTAAATATTGTAAAGGAATGTTTCTATAAAAAAATACTATAATCAGCAAATAGTGCTATCTTCCAGTAGCACATTATGTTTGATAGTGCTACTTTATTTATTTAAAACATGGATTTCTTCATTTAAAAAAATGGTAATTCCTATGAGTGTCCAAACTTTTGACTGATAATGCATATATGGTTTTCAATTATATTTATTAATTTATATTTATGCATTAAGTAATTTAATAATTTGCTGTCTTTCAATTGTTTCTATAAAGTTCCATCCTTAATAAATACTTACTGTAATTCTGAATCATTTCAAATAAACTGAAATGAGAAATATTGGTATACTGTATATAGTATATGCACTAGAATTTAAATTGAAATTCTTTGGGCATGACCAAAGTTTGGTAGCACAGCATGAGTTTGTAATGACTGGCCCAGTCAGTGGGTCAGTGGGTTTGAAGAGGTTAAAAATACAACCATGCTAAATGCAATAAGTAGCTTCAAATTGGTGAGGCAAGCTGTGAAATTGAAAAAGGGCAACTAAGTTACAAAAAGCCTTAAAAGGCCTTAGAAGATTATGACCATTTGAATTAACTTGGTTTTAATTAGTTTGGTGCAGGTTTGATTGTAAATGCATCTCGAAAACACAATAAATGATCAAAATGTACACTGGTATGGATTGCAAAATATGACATTTCTATCCTTGTTTGCTGGGTTTGATTTCTTATCCATTAGATAGGAAGTTTTGTTAGAAAGGGGACAGAGTGAGAGAGAAGGAGAGATATAGAGGTATGGAGTTTTAAGCCTCGCAAGGCTCAGTGATTTGCCCCAGTCCCCTCTTTACACTGCAGGCCTGACTGCAGCCCAATATGGTAAGAACTTAATGCCACCAGGGACCCAGCCCATTTGAATGCTCAGGCTTCCTTTATCACAGGCACAAGTGGTGCAGAAAAATTGCTCAGGATTAATTCTGGAGGCCTTGCAAATACACACAGCTGGGGTCAGTTCTTACAGCTTACTCTTTAAAAAGTGAGGCTTTTTTGGATGCTTTTGTAATGGTGGGATGGGCCTTTCCATTGAAGCTTTGCCTTTTGTGGGCTGGAGGGGGTGCCTGAGTTGCTAATGCAACTTAAAATGGTGTTATAAGATATAATAGCATACATGTACAAAGTGATAAGGGAATTAACGCTTTTTCAGCTCTCCCCCAAAAACTGAGTTTTTACTGAGGCTCCCATATGTAAAGAGTTTTATTTCCTTGTGGGTGAACTGTGCTATGCCAGTATATATCATCCTCAAATACAGTCCGTGGCAGGATTTGGGTGGGTAAGTGTAAGATAGTATGGAGTACATATGTGAAGTTTTTCTTTTGCTACTGTACATGTGTGTATTAACAACAGGAAGACAAGAGCAAAGGAAGTAGATGCAGCCACAGACCTCAGTACCATCTACAGGCCTGTTCAGGATTTGTGCTTGTCCTTAGACAGGCATAGACTGCAGATGTGCTTCACTTTATACTACAGTTCATGTATACATGTGCTGTCATAAAACTATTTGTGATGTGCGTGCTTCTCCATCCAAGATCTCACACTAATTTCTCTCATCTTTGATTAGTACAGGATTAAGAAGTTTATTTATCAGAGGCCATGTACAAAAACATTAATCCGAATGAGAGACAATAGAATAAGAAGGTTCATACAAAACACAAGTGACAGCAAATAATTAAATTCAGTTTTAAATATTCAGGATCAGATGACACGCTGCTTAATAAAGCAAACTTATGCTCACACACTTGATTAGTTCAAGTCTATGTTTTAGCATAAGAAATACTACTAAAATCATTGCATGTTTTTAAAATAGCAGGAAGATTGTTCCATTTCTTGATGGCTTTGAGTAAGGTTATCTTAAGGTTAGGACACTGAACTTGTTCTTTTCACTGCAAATTACATTGTTCCTAAAACGTTGTCTATATTTGTTTTTGCACAACACAAATATAATTTCCATTGCTGCTGAATTTGCTAGTTTATCTTTCTCCAGAACTGGTTGTTCAGTGTCCTACCCCCACTGTACTGTAGAATAAATATAACTGAATGTTTAAATGATTTGTTTGTAAATGTCCTGATTCATTAAAAAACAAATCCTGTCAGCAGTAGTCGGACCAGCAGCAGAGATACACAGGTGATAAGCAGTGGTGGCAAGCTACTTAAAAACCAAAATAAACTACAAATTACTAACTGAAATTAAAAAATTACATTATTTTCCTCATCAGCAAAATAGATTAATGGCATTACTTGCTGCTTTAGTTAAGTTACTCTCCCCAACTCCATCAGATGACTTTAACTTCAAAACATTCACACTTCATCTCCAAGTATTATGCATGTATGTGAACAATTTTAAAGCCAACAGATGGATTGTCAGTACACACTTCTTGCAGAACTGCTTGCTTTAAAATGTTGATTATGTCTGGAGCAATGTGTGAGACAACCAGTTAGTGGGGTGCTTGTATAGACAGGTCAAGAGGTGCATTCAATGAGGCTGATTGGAGTTGAAGTTGTCATGTGGTGGTTCAAAGATGATGAAAACAAACAGGTCTTAACAGCAACATCTTTTGAATGAATGAGGCGCTATATATTTAAGGGAAAAAGTTGCAAGGAGGTGGTTTGGGTGAATGGAGGACATATAATGTACAGGACTGACATACCGCAGACCTGAGTTTTGCGTCCAGATTTCAGTGTCAGGATGGGTTTAGGCAAGAGAAGCACTAATTAGGGATATGGAATTGTGGTTTGTATAATTGTCAATAAAAACATTGCATGTCAATTGTGAAGTCTATTAACCCAGCCCACTGTCTTTCCCTGGCCTTAAACCAGTACGGTGAGTATCATTCCTTTTCTTTCTCTGTGTCTGACCTCTTAAGCAGTGTCCCTACAGAAATCACACACCAACACACACACAGTAACTGATTGCTGCAGCAGCCTAAAGGTGAACTGCAGCACACGTTGTCACCCACGTAGTGGAGTGCACTTTGAGCACCATTCCACACTGCACAGCCAAGCTATCATGAGACTAGTCAGCGTGAATGAACACATACATTCACACAAACACACAGTTCAATAGACAATTATTTCCTCCCCCATCACTTTCTCTTACACACACACACACACATAGAGCAATCAACATGGGCATTCCCTTTCACTTAATGCTGATGACACTGTTTCCATTTCTTGAAGACAGTGCTCCGTAGATGTGGTGATATGGATTCTTATGGCCGACACACTCCATTGGCCAGCGGCTTGCTTCCAGCCACATAGCTTTGTTTATGTGGAAAACCATATCAAAGTGAATTACTATTGAGAGGTAGCTAAATCAAATATGTGATGTGAGGAGAAAAAACATTAAGTTTCCCACTTCAGAGTAATTTACTCTTAAATGTTAGTCTAAAACTCTTAATAATGACTGGTTTTTATGATGTAATAGGTACAGCAGAGACGTCATGTGCTTGGCTCCCCTGAGGAGAAAGATATGGAAGTGGACAGCCTCAGTGTCAAGGAAAACATAACTTCATTGAATTTCACCACACTATATTACTTCTCCACTTCACTTCATAAAAGGTCATGTTCAAATGTTGCGCTTGTATATGTTGCATAGACATATGCTCAGGCAGAAATAAGAGGTAAACTAGATGTAGTTTGGTCCAAACAAGGAGAATGGCAGGTGAGATGTCATCCAACTGCCATAAGAAAACATAGGGCATATTAACAAACTAAATTATTTTTATATATAAATCAACTTTTGAAAAAAGTTTAAATATGACTTAATTGTGTGCACAGCGCACAAAACCTTTTGGACAGAAGGACCTGCATACAAATATTTTTGTTATGATACTTGACAATTTTGATTTCATTTTGCTACATATACATTCTTTCTCAAACCTGGAAACCTTCCCAGACTCCAGCTATACAAGGTGTTCTGACATTTCTTTACTCCTACTACAGTCAGACTCAATTCACTACACCTGCTCCTGTGACTTTTTGAACCCTGTTCTGACTCAGTACCCCTGCCAGATTGTCTGCTCTGTTTCTGGGTAACAACATTCCAGTCTCATCCTATCTTTGATTCTGACCAGTAAAGACCCTCTGCCTGAACCTCTTCAGCTCTGGAGCTCATGCTTCTGATGTTTATTACCTGGACCGGTTTCTGAATATTGGATATGGATTTTTGCCTGTAGTCCTTCTGTGTATTCGTTTTTGCTGATATAATTCTGATTCTGAGAAGAACTGTGGAAATAACTGGACTGTGAATTTAGATCTGTGGACTTATGACTGGACATGTAATTATTACTCTGAGGACCTGTGAGTTTTGGATTTGTGATCTGCAAATTAAGGACCTGTGAACTTTGGACAGTGGGTGCAGAGCCCCCTTAGTTCTCATGTTTCTGACTACTCACCTTCTGCAAGACTTTCACTTACTGGTTCTGGTGTTTTTCCCATTTCCCCCCCCACCAATATTTACATTAAACTGCCTTTAAAAACTACTCCCTTACTGTACAGCCATTTTTTGAGTTCATAATAACATAAACATTACTCATTTGTCAATGTGACTGTAACAGTTTCAGTATAGGACTCAGTAAATAGCCAGTTAAACTTACATTAGATTATTACACTACATTAGATAAAAGAATATTTATTCCGCTAAGGGGATGCAATAACCAGAAATGTTCCTGGAATGGGTGAGTACTGGTTACCCGGATGTGCAGTTAGGTGACTGCTTACCTAAACACAAGAGACTGAGATTAGCAGGAGCTGAGTGTAAAGACAGGCAAGTATCAGTTGTAGTTTTTGTATACTCACTAGCAGGGTTGACAGAAGCAGAGCAGAGGGTTATGGGAATTGAAGTTTAGAGATTCAGTAAGCAAGACTCTATGTAGGGTTGAAGTTGATGAGCATACTGAAATATACTGAGATCTCAGGTAAGACAGGTTCAGGGTCAGGGCTAATTAATCAGATTCATAGATAACAGGTTTCCAGTAACATAGTCAGTTTAGAGCTTATAGAGACAAAGACAGGTTTGATTTGGCTGTTTAAATGAGTTCAACAGACCAGAGAGAGAGAGAGAGAGAGAGAGAGAGAGATGAAACTACCATATATGGCACATACCAGGGAGCCAGTCTGGAAATCGTGACAGCTACAGTGTTGTGTATGAAAAGTTAGGCAACCTACATAGAATTAGGAATGTCTGCATATCATCAATGTGGTTTTCAAATCTATTGTTATACATCCAGACAAAAGTGATGATCTGTGAGGGTATTTTCGGAATGGTATTTTATTAGAAATGTTGTATACCAATAATCAGCGCTATTGTAGAAAGGACCGTGTCTTGTGTCTGTGCTTTCATTGGGTGGCTTCTTTCAAAGCAGACAAGTTTTATCCTTGCTTTAAAACCCTGTGGATTAATGCATTGTTTTTGCTTTAGCCTCAATTATACATCACATTGAGGCTTGTAGACATAGTACCGCCACCCCTCTGTGAGCCTTCTCTCCTTATCGCCACTAATGGTAGAAATGGTCTATGCAAACCACTTTGCCACTATTAGCTTCACCACCCTCAGAGAGTATAACACAGGACTGGCCTCAAACCTTTTTTCCTGAAAGAGGGATCAATACCAACTCTTTATCTGAAACCTGGTGACAAGGTATGTACGGTACATGTATGCTAACTGCATAATGACAGATATCTGCAATAGCATTACACTTAGCTATTGCCATTGTGTCCCCAGCTGTTACTGAATACCTGTTAGCTTGTTACAGCTGTGTAAAATAACACATAACTGATACTCCCAACCATATAACATAACTCATAGGGAAAGTTCCAACAAAAAATCCCAACCACAAGTCACTCAGTAACCAGAATGTCCCCTACACCTTAATCTATGCACCCACATAAAAAAAAAGCTAAATGAATGTCTCAAAGTGTTTCACAACCATGCAGTGATATTCTGCCTCGCTCATAGCTTGTCTTACTTTCACCGCCAACATTGGTCATATGGGGCGACTGGCCTCACTGTTGGCCCATATCACTGTAAGCCTCATTCTTGGCCCATTTCGCTGTTGTCCCTGCTGTATATCTGTCTACGGACAGCCTATCTAGCTTTGTTTCTGACTGGGGGTCAAACGTTGTTGGTTGCAACACTGTGATTTCACAGTAACCATGTCTTCCAGAGAACACTATGCTGTTATTATGGTAGTGCATAGGTCTCAGGACACGCCTAAGCAGAGCGAGCATGGTTACCTTACACGAGTAAGTAGGCAATGCAACACACCCCAAAGCCACTCTTTGCTGGATCTCATAAAAGTGGTCTGTGGGGAATGATCCTTCTCATTTTTTAACCAAGTTATGTCATAGAACCCTTTTTAGGACTACACAGAACTATTTTAACTGCTGCAAAGGTACATGGAACCTTTAATCACTGCACAATTTCATTAATTCCTTCTGTAACCCTCTGCACTGTAAGCTAACGATAGATGGGTTTTAACTCAATAAAAGTCTATAAATCAGCTGCTATTCACTGTCAAAGGAAGCCCACTGTAGCTGGTCAGGACACCCTGCTGTGCAAGATAGAAACTAAGGACCCCACCGATGTGACTGGGGAAAGTTTTAATAAATTCAGCTTTTCCCCAATCTGTGTATAGTCAATAGCGCCAGTTCCTGTGCCAGGAAACCGATAGGAAATCTGCATTTGTCCTTGCAATGCAGAAACATACATCTAAACCTAATTTTGGAGATCACAGCAACAACTGCTTCAGTACACTGGACTGAAACCGGCAGACAACCAAAAGATGCATTTCCTTGCATTGCAGACTCAGAGAAGGTTTGGCATGGCAGGTACTGTGTGGAATTTTCTCCTATTTTCTTTTTACAAATCAGCTCATAGGTCACTCAACTGCTAAAAACAATATATTTGATATGAGTACACACAAACCCTTAGTAAATCAGGCCCATAGTTCCAAAAAAAAAAATTTTTTATTGTAATTTCCTTGCTTTTCCTTTACAGTAGAACCTTCTACTACCCACCCATCCCCCTCTTCCCACCGCTTCTTGTGAGATTATTATATGCTAGTGCATTATATTTTATAGTGGAGGTACAATCAATACAAGCTTATAAAAAAGAATTGGTGATATTCCAGAAATCAGAAGCCTTTGTTGCTCACATTCACCTTCATATTAATGACACTCACTCTGATGCTGCAAACAGATGCATTCACATGCACCAATTACTGAAAACACAAGTAACACTGGTGGTAATTGTATATTATAGTCAACTTTTTTCAGCCCATTTATTTTTTTTACGTAAAATATTTAAGCTAGGAGTCTAGGTTCTGCTGTCCTCAGACACAACGTTTTGATAGGAAAGGCAGAGACATTTTTTGTATCAGTTTTAAAGGGCACTTTGTTGCTTTCACAAAGGTCCTCATGGATTTTCAATCAGCACTAACAGCAGTATTTGGTGACAACCACTCAGGAGAGACGCTCACACAATGATATTTGATTTTTGGTTCAAAGGTCTGTAGAGTCATTCAGACTTTGACTTTGACTTTTTTCTTTTCCTCATCGTGGCTGAATGTACCATTTCAGACAGAATGAAAGTCTTTTTGCAATACGCCACACACAGCCACAAAATGACTTCTCATTACTTAAAAGATATTTGGAGCAGACTCTTAAATTACACGAGGCCTGACAATTGGTTAGACCTGGAATTCTTTTTCATGGAAAAGGACAGATAGACAGTGTTGAACACTTAAATCTCTCTTGGAGGGAATAAGACGTTTTGCTGTGAAGAGGAAAAGGAGCATTTTGTGGACAGAATTATGGACAGTTTTGTTCAGGTTAGTTCTTCAATGTCCAATGACAAAGAAATTGTGGAGGTTGTGCAGTGAAGACCACCGGAATTCAATTCAAGGCAACACAATTGAGTCCAGGTCTTCTTTACACTTCTCTCTTGACTTAATAAATGTATTCAAGTCTGTACACACAATTCATCGATCACTGACAGACATATAAGGAGACACTAATTACTGTCCCCTCTTCGAAGGAAATGTGGAAATATTTGTTGTTATAGCACTGCTTTAAGGTAAGGTCAGCGTGTAGGAAAATGCCACTTCCCATTATTCCCATCAGCATTTAACAGTTGACAATTGGGACAGTGTGTAAGCGGGACGCCAGTGAAGGATCAAGTATTTCAGTTATTTGGTGGAAGAAGACATTTGAAAGAGCTCTACTACTAAACACTACTGACAGGCATAACAACCTAATCAAATTAAAATAAACTTAAAATGTGTCTGTTTTTGTCTTTGTTGGTTTGTTTTTTGATACTGTATCTGTTGTTGGTAAATTGTATCTGTTTTAATTCAGATGGACAGTTTTGCACAGGTTAGTTGTTCTTAAAGCCAGCTAGACAACGAAGTTCTGCACATGAGATCAAAGAAATGGTAATCAACACAGGTAATTGATATGGCCACCACCTGGAGTAAAATATCTTACTTAAAGTTACAGTTGATCACCCTAAGTGTGAACTGTCAAAATGACAAATGGCCTTTAGAGCTTTCCTTAATTTAAAGAAAATTTTTATCAATGCTGGAGAATTCTCGGTTAGAGGACCTCTGGTTGCTCACACTGTACGTCACACGATAACCATTTATAAGGCTACTCAGCCTGGACCGAATCAAATTTAAATTTGTGCCAACAAAGTTGTCCAACTCTGATCATTAGCTCACAGTCCACACATAGAGTAAATTAACACAATTCCGCACAATGTTAAATTACCAGCATGGCCTATTGTCACTGTTACTTGACGAGCACGGCTTCCTCGTTGCTCAGCAACACAACGCTTTGTGTGCTCTCATGCTTCCTTTCATCTTCCTGTGTTTTTTGTTCATGCAGTTTCTGATCTTTCATGGTTTTTGTTACAGCATCTTTAGCAGCTTTATCTGTTGCTAACCTAAGTAAAACCAACAGTAAACAGTTTTGTACAGGTTAGTTCTTCAATGTCCAATGACAGAAAAATTGTGGAGGTTGTGCAGTGAAGACCACCAGAATTGGTGCTTTAAGGTAAGGTCAGCGTGTAGGAAAATGCCACTTCCCATTATTCCCATCAGCATTTAACAGTTGACAATTGGGACAGTGTGTAAGCGGGACGCCAGTGAAGGATCAAGTATTTCAGTGACTTGCTCAAAAAGACTTTGGACTAGTGTTTTTGTGCCTGTCCAACTGTAAGCAAGATATTGTGAATTTCAGTACAGCTGCTTCGCTAGCACAATGTTGGACTGGTAATATACTTGCTGCAGTTTTATCCAGACTGTCAAGTCTGTTGCGAAAGCACTGAACAATTTATTTTCCACATTTGGACTGCCAATAATAATTCAGACAGATCAGTAAAACAAATTTACTGTCCAACTTGTTTGTACAAGTGATGAAAACCTTAGACATTGAACATCTCCCAGAAACCCAAGGAACATTACAACTCAGACACTTACAGCTATGCTTTAAAGGTGGCTATTTTCTTTTGTTTACAGCTAGAGCGGCCCTGCAGGATTCAGTCTTTTGGATTAAGTTTAGCTAAATTGTTGTTTTCTCATAGTCCTTGTGGTCCCTTAGAGTTGTTGAAAGAGAAGCTGTTAGGTGCTGAGACATCTACTACACATGTGTTGGATAGTGTTCAGAAAGGGCCTTTACCATGCCAGCTTACTTGCAAAAGAGACATTCAGCACAGCGCAGTCTAGAATGAAGCAACATTAGGACAAGGTAGCTGCCAAATGAGTGAGTTCAGTGTCAATGACCAAGTGCTTGTACTGCTACTCATTCCCAGGTCATTGATGTCTGCAAAATTCTCTGACCCTTCATTTTGTCGGACTATATTATTACAATGCCTGACAGGAGGCAGAAGACCAGAGTTTGCCATGTTCGTGGTAAAGCTGAATGACGCAAGAGGTCCTGATACAACTAAAGTTAACACAGTGTTACCCACTGTTAACAGACTTCATACCTCATACTTTAGAACTGACTGTTGCTGATAGTGTTAATATTGGTGGTGATGATGGTTTGAGGTTGAGTTCCATTGTCTAATCACACATAAGACATACTCTGAGATGCTTGAAGTTCTTCCTACCCAGTATTCTTAGGATTTGCAGGCTAATACAAAAATTTCTGTAAGAATTTTTCCTGTCATCTAGCCTTTGACTGACTACTCAGTCCAAAGATTGACTTCCTTTGGACCTCCTATTGTCAAACTGCTTTTAACAGCCTGCAGTCGTTTGTATTGTGCTTCTGTACTAACATCTCCTGATCTTAACAGGACTTTTAAAGCTTGAAATTCATGCTGGTGCTGTGGGAGCTGGAGCTGTGTTGTTGTAGGAAGATGCTGAGAGTATTGAGCATCCTGTCTGTTACTGCCCTCAAAAGTTCACTCAGTATCAACAAAGATACTCTGCCATTGCACTCCAACACTTTGAGTGTCCCATGTGGCCGAATACCTGTAGTAGTCTACACTGAACAGATAATGTGACTGCAGATTGTGAGTTTTACATTTACATTGGTTTGTATTTTTAATGTGTAGTGTGGCCCCTGGATGTGTCTTCTGTACTTCATTGGACACCCAGACTTTGCTTGTTTGGTCTTGTTTGGAATGCAGTCCATCCTGGTCAGCTCCTCCCAATACCTGTAATCTTCTTTTCTGATTGGTCTGGCTTTTCAAATTTTTGTTTTTGTTACACTGTGAACTCCACTTCCTCGGGCTGGATGTGACAGGGTGGAGCTTGAAATCGACATGAGGGGGCTTATGCTAGAGCTGGAGATGGGGCTAGGGCTACGGCTGGGGCTTGGACAAAATGGAGCTGTTGACTCATCTCTTTCAAACTTAGCATGAGCTCCAGTCTATGCCATGTTCACGTTCAAGTCAAGGCTAAGCTGCAACTCACGCCGCATCACATCTTAAATCCTCTCATCATGCTGTAGCTACGGCTCGACTTGACAAAGCTTGGGCTGGAGCTTGGGCTAGGGCTAGTGCTGAACGTGAATGGGCATAGACTTGAACTAGAGCTGGGGCTAAACATGACAAGGCATGGGCTGAAGCTTGGGCTGGAGTTGGTTGTGATGGTTATGGTTTGGGTAAGGAGTTGTGAAATGCATTATGTCAGTGAATGACCTCACAAAGATAGAAGTAGAAATGTGTTTGTGTATGTTTGGATCTGGATAGTAGTTCAGCCAAATTCTGTTGACAGATCCCACTTTAACCCCCCTATCTTATAATTACCTAATATACTTGTAATGGTACATTGGATTTGAGCAACATTTATTCTGAAAATGTCCTTCTGAATGTAACTGTATTGTAGCTGAATGTTGTGTCTTATAATGACACTTCTCACTTTGTGTTTTAATACTGACACTAAGGTGTTCCCTAGTGTTCACATTGAGACACCAAGTGGGAAGTGTCAACGTGTGACACTTGGATGAAAACGGGCTCGACATTCAGAATGTCAGAGTGAATAGCAGCAATCATAATGAAGAGGGGTAAACACAGTAAATATTGACTCTTGGAATAAATGACATTTATTTGCAAATAAAAGAATTTTGAAACATGGCTTTATGCAGTAGTTTTTATTAGAAAAAAAAGTCATTAAAACAGGTAATTCCTAAACTTAGTTACACTGTAATCATAGGCTTACTTATATATTAGTATATTAGTAATAAAATTACTAAAGGCTTTATATAAAAGATATTGTTTCTTCATATTCTGTTCTACTTATGTGATCGTATTTCTTACATTTCACAGAGTGGAATATCACTTTTTCTCTCACTGTAACTAAACGCACCTGCAGGCTGCAGATATGCCATTTCATAATTCAAAAGAAGAATGTGTTCTTAGAACAGATGTACTGTATTACTAGGGGGTTCAATTGGACACTAACTCATAAACTTAAGACTTGTCTCTGACTTTTGTGAATTTTTTTATGTCTCTAATATGTCCTTATACAGTATTTATCTTAATTTAGTATATAGTAATCATAGTGCAACATATACAGTTTTTAATGAATATAATTTTGTAATACACTGGGGCATTGTAGTTACTAAGAGTTCTTCTTCAGTGTAAACTGTATGTAAGATATATGTAAATTTGCACGATATCTTCTGATTTGCTTTAATCAAATAGTCTATTTAGGCTGATCCTTTATTCAGCACATTCTCTTGCTGTTACTCTCTCACTCTCTCTCTTTCCCTTTTGATGCAGCAACACCTCTGTGGTGCTATATATATGGTTTCACTTATCCACCTAGATGCAATAAACTTCCATTCATTACAACTCACTCTTGTGTTGTGATGTGATGATTTGTGTCCATCATCATGTTCGATGTTTGAGCCTAAAAATTAAGTCTTGAGCTATCTTTATTATTTTTGTGTGGTGGTCCTGGGGTGGCCCTCCTGGTGTGCCTGGGCTCTAGCTTCCCCAGTTATTGATATAGATAGATAATATGGTTCAGATCTCAAAGAATTACATGAACGTCTACAAACATACAGAATTATAGACAAGAAAACAATAAATCCCTCATGAGCAGATCTAGGCCACAGTGGACATTCAATCTGTATTTGACATAGAAGAAAGTTTGGGTTTTTCAAAAAACATCATGTTTGATCACTGTCAAAGACAGAAAGGACACAGGTGCTGTCAGGGCATTAGGCAGTAGAGTGTCCTTTGGTCCCACATAAATCTGCCTGTAACTGCAAAATCAATGCTGCTTATTGTCACACAGTGGACAGCATCAGGTGAATTCTTTCTGTTTCAGGGACCGATGAGCTAAGCCTTCTGGGAGAGAGAGAGAGAGAGAGAGCACATGGACATGGACACTAAACATATGCAAAAACTGAACACTGTTTACTAATAATGCATGTTTAAAGGGAATCTTTCTTGTCTCCATTATCTCCACCCGTTTGATCTCCAGTGACAAGCTGCAGAAGAAAAATACAAGAAGCAACATCACTGTGCACAGAGGCAGACAGTCGGAGCAAACAGCTGGGTTGTGTTTAGCGTGTAAGGAGAAGATGGAGATGGAAGTTGTGAGAGTGGCCCCTGCACAGAGTGAGAGCTGCCTGCAGCATGATCATAGCTCCATCTAGTGTTTAAACATTGATGCCAGAAAACCTCAGCCAGCTGTAAGGATTTGTTGGTGCTCAGCTCATAGATCATTTACATCATTCACATAATTTATTCGAATCACTTTGGTCACTGGACATTGATCAGAGCTCAGGGTTGTAATCCAGCAAAGAAATAAAAGAAAAGGTCTCTAAGTCTCTCATCTTTAAGTTTGCTTAATTTTGTATGTCTTCATAAGCAATTGTATTTGACACATACATGTATTGTAATGTAATGTATTTGCCAACTGTGTGGTGTCCAGGCCATACAACTGCTTTGTAGTTATAGTAATTATGTTGATAGCACATTGAGCTGCAAAGAGTTGATTTTTAAAAATTACACCATAGATTTCTTTGTGTTAAAAAAATATGCACAGTGGGCCTAAATACAGAAACAAGGGAAAGAATGAAAAAATAAACCTATGATTTAAACAGTTAATATTACAAAAAAGGAAAATGTATTAAAAAGAGAATATACAGTGAATATACCCATATGTGATAGCAATAGTGATAATTAAATTACAAGGCATACCTGGATATAACAGGCTGAAACTTATTTTCACATCTTACAAAGCATTTAACAGGAAATGCTTTGTAGTAGAAGGTTTTAAAATTCAACTCAAAATAATTAGATGCAAAAAAATCTGATAAAATAAATGTGTGCATGTGTATATACATGATTTAACAATCTACTGTACATGACTGTACATAAATATTTGTATGTGTTCGTATGTGTTTTTCTCTGAGTGTACGCTTCTTGTGTTTTTTAAATATGTACAATGTCACTCACACCATCACATGCTTGTTGTGACTATGCTGCATCATTTATAATTATTAGGTATTCATTAATAATATAATACAGATGTTGTTATAGTTTAATATTTGATTTTCTTTCTCATTCTCTTCAGTGATAACATTTTATTTGTATTCTCCACCAATAACCATAATCATTAATGCTGAAAGTAAAAAGTAAAATAAAGCAGAGGAATGGCCCAGTCACCTTTTGTTTCCATCCTGTGCTTTAAAATCTGCTGGAGGGCCTGGCCAGTGGAGCATATTATACAGCCACATGCTGCCTATGTGGGGGCTGCGGCATGGTGAAAGACAGATCCAGCCTATAGTGTGTACACCTCTCACCCCCACCAGTTTCCCCTTCCTTCCCCCTCTGCATCCCAGTCTGGGCTCGTCTGCCACCGTAACTGCTGCTGCTACCGCCGCTGCACCGAGAGGGAATTTACATTTTAATAGGCAGAGCTGCTCACCGTCTCCGAATAAGGGTATGTGTTCAGGCAAACAGCAAGAAACGCACCCAGCTGCACAAGTTTCCAATGAACCCTCCAGACAATTTCTCAGCCAGGGAAAATGATATTTTTAGCCAGTGGGCCTCCCTGTCTGGAGAGTATGGCAGCAATTCTGTAAACATATATACACATGTGCATTTTATAAAACAAAGCAGATCTAGGAAGGTAGGCAGTTTTCTGTGGTACAGGGAGAGGCTGGAGACTGAAAATGAGCAGAGTAGTGGCTGCTTCAAAAAGAAGAAGGCCTGACTGGGGCCGGTGTGATCACAGAGCATGACGGTTCCATCACAGCTGTCATTAGGCACCAAACAAAAGGCACATCAAGTTCAGGACAGAGAGGAAGAGGCGGAGGGCAGAGGATGGCCCTCGTCACTCCTGCTCTGTCACAAGGCCTCTTGATGAAGTGTCAGCCCCAGAGCATGGGGAGGGAGGTCAATATAAGTGCAGCTCCAGAGGACAGCTATAGACTGCAGTGAAGGATGCTGCCCCATACTATCAGAAAGAGTTTTAGCACAGAAGCCAAGCCATGGTTCTTGTTTTAGAATTTCTCAATTTTTTTAATATTATGGGGTGGAACAGTAACAGTAACACACTGTAGAAATCCTTAAATTAAACTGTATGCTGTACTTATAATCTAGATTTTTATGTACTATTTGAACCATGGGGCAAATTATATGTTTTTCTCACAGTGACAAACCTACACAGAATTATTACTTGCAGTTTTCTTCTGCTCCATTGAGCCTTTTAGAATTTTTACTAACTAGTCTCATAACTAACTTGTATTATTAAACCAGCAGCTGTCTTCACAGAGGTGGACACGAGCAAAAATGATGATCATAATGTTGCTCTGTGCCATGTGGGAATTTTCATTCAATGATCAAGTGTCTGGTGTGAAAGCACATGAAGCATTTACTTCAAAAAAAACAAAAGTTGTTATATTAACGTGAGTACAGTTATTGTTTTATTGTAGGAACGTGGGAAATATTTGACATCCATTACTGTTTGAGTTAACAGCCTTCATGTAGTTCAGTAGACATGTTAAACTTATATAGTCTACAGTCTGGCACAAACTGATAAGATATTCTAAAACTCCTGTGCATTCAGCTGCAGGTGATCATAGAGAGTTTGGTAAGTGTTTAAACTCGGGTCCTCTTCGTGAACAGCTGACTGGCTGGCTCATTTTGCCCATTCATGCATGTTTAGTGAGGCCATCATGTATGATTTCAAACATATGTCTCCTCTCCTACCAATATTTGATATTTTCACAGCATCTCTGTTATTCTAGAGTGTGAAACAAAACAGTGAGTCACAGCTTTGGGTGTGCAATCAAGACAGAGGCCCTCCCCTCTCTAATGAATAACTATTGAATATGCCAACAACAATCAACACTAATTAAAATGTGTGCTTGTTGACAAGGGTACAAGCGTTATCAAACTACAGGATAGTGTGTGTGCGTGTGTGTGTGTGAGAGAGAGAGAGAGAGAGACAAAGTGAGAGAGAGAGGGGTCACTGGTAAGGGCTTCTGTTCTCCATAATAAGTTAACAAAGTGCCCCGAGCCATAGTTTTAATTCAAATACCACATCGCTCTGTCACACTCGCTGTTGGCACAGGGAAGCAGGACGGCTCCCACAGCTGCAGAGTGACTGAAATCTACAGTGTGTGTGTGTGTGTGTGTGTGTGTGTGTGTGTCTTTTTGAGAATATGATCATTGTAGCATCACTTTCTTAAACAAAGAAAACCTGCAGTCTGTGAACAATGGACACAACTGTGTCCACAGGGATCCATGGACTTTCCTTGTCTTTCCTAATTACATGCCACAAAGCAAACAGGAAACATGACAGGACACAAAGGATAATTATTATAGATATCACTTTTTAAAAATATGTTGTATATGTATTTTCAAAGCGTTTGTAATTTGGAAATAACGGTAAATGATTAATACAAAAATAACAGATAGAAGAGGAGCAAGTGAACACTGCAAATAATAATAATAATAATAATAATAATAATAATAATAATAATAATATAAGTATAAGTATTATATAATTCATAAAAATATTGCAACATGTTCCAGTGAGAATAAGCCACTGTTGGTGTGTTCTAACATATACACATGTACAATTGTAATAAATACTTTAAAAAAATGTTTGTGACAGGCGGATACATTTAAAGCACCAACAGTTGAGGGTTTGACATGAGGCCAAGAATCGGGAGTCAAACCACCAGCTTGGAGTTTGTATGCGACTGCCCTACCAGATGATTCACAGTCTCACACACATGGATTTGGATTTCTTCTCTTCTCCTACTAAGTGGACTTCATTTGTCTTTGTGTGCACATTTTACTTAACAACACTGCACTGCAAGCAGTGATTATGTACTGTGTGTATCATTCTTTTAATAAGCAAACAGATTCGGTGTGCTATTCATGAGAGGCGTTCAGGGACATCATGGCAGAATAGTTTCAGCAATCCTCTTCTGTGGAACTAGCTCCCAGTTCAGTTGTAGTACAACCTGAACCAGGCTGACCACGTTGAAGGTCCTAAACCTTACAATACAACATTAAACCTTGTTGTGATTTGGTGCTATATAAATAAACTTGAACTGAATTGACTTGAATTGAAATTTGGAATTCTTGGAGGCACTGACTAAAGTAAGCTGAACCTAATTTTACTTATTTATAAAATGACTATTAATCCCAGAACAGCCATTCTTAGTCTTTACCTTAGAAAGGTAAGCAATTCAGTCCAGCAGAAAACTGTACAAGAAAATCAACTCTGGATGGTGTTAACAGACAGACAGCCACACCATCTGTAATTGTTTTCCAGAATTCTTAAGACTTATCTAAATTTATTTTACACTGCTTGACTACCAACTGGACCACAGTTCCCATTCAAAATAAAACCCATCCAGTGATTACATTTCATTTTTACATAAACATATATTTGTTGTTTAGCGGCATAGGAACATAATTTTTAGGAAACCGGTATAAATAGGTTAACATCACATCTATAAAAGAGTTTAGCTAAAAGAGCATTGATATACTATTACTGTATTGATATACTACTGAGTACATGTTCACTTTTATTCTTATTGTTTGGTCCCATTATCAGTTTGTTGTACTCTTGTAAAACAATCTGAAACATGCTACAAAATATAGGTTTGATTATTTATTGATGTGGATGTTAAAATCTAGAAACAATTAATAACTATTAACAGCTACTGCACCTGTTTCTAAACGCCTTATAAATCATGGCATGTTACAAATTTACAAAAAAAAAAACAGTTTCTGGACATGACCTAGAAACCCTTTGACAGGCCTGTTAGCTAAGTTTGAATGCCCTACATTCCACCTACTGACAGTCCACTGGGTGCTGTAGTCCCTGTGGAGCCTCAGTAAATGAAAAATAAGTAGCTAAGCCTGTTCAAATGGGACAGGTCAAGGATTTAAAGAAGCAAGGTCACTGACATACAGAGCGGGACAGGTGTATTTGTTACAATATGTGAAATGTGAAAAAACAGAGGCATATAAAGTATTGAGGGGTCAACAGGGAGTGTGGAAAACCAGAAAGTGTGTGTGTGTGTGTGTGTGTGTGTGTGTGTGTGCATGCTTGTGTGTGTCTTGAGAAACATGACAAGACAGCTCAAATAATACAGCTTGTCCTTGGATCAACAAAATCAAAAGCCATCAATTTTACTCGTGAGACTATTGACCTCAACATGTTTTCACTGAGCTGTATTGGTCCTAAGCACTAAGCCAGTGATTGTTTTCCTTCTGACTGGGCTTTTTGTGGAAACTGTCAAATATAAGGCAGCAGAGCAGACAATATATACATTTCATGAATAAATCACTAGTAATGTAAGTGTGGTAGGGCGGTCTACAACACTGGTCTAGACTGAACTAAGCATTTATTTAATGAATTGGCCAATTGATGTACCACAACAGCAGGTTGACAGTAAATTAAATATCGCTAACAGCAGCCTGGGCCTATGATTTAATTTGGTTTCTTGTACTGATGACTGTTGGAAAGTGATGTTTATGTTATGTTATGTTATGTTGAAGAATGTAATTAAGTTTAAATGAATGTACAGTGTGCATGTTGTGATGAGGCTTGACTTAGCTGCATCACTATGTGC
Organism: Helostoma temminkii; assembly: GCA_900302695.1. Lineage (NCBI taxonomy): Eukaryota > Metazoa > Chordata > Actinopteri > Anabantiformes > Helostomatidae > Helostoma > Helostoma temminkii. The sequence continues at coordinate 2,955 of OMLM01003819.1, read as the reverse complement.
AGTAGTAAATCTGGTGCTTCTGGTTGTAGAAAGGGACAAACAGATTTGGGCAAGTGCAGGGGCTTAACTTAGTGGTGCCCATTGGCCCTGTGTATATACTTTGGGTCATGTGCTGTTCCTTTTATCTTTAGACTCTCCTTTGTCCATCATTAAGGTAGAGATTCATTTTGTTTCTTCAGGCCATAAAATTTGATTTGATTTAGAAATAAGAGCAATCAACGGGTAATTCTGATACTAAGCTTTGCATGTCTAGCTTTTTAAAACTGGACACATGCAAGACTCTGGTCTCATGACCCGTGTCCCTGGCTTCCTGTCCACTCAGTTTTACCTCCTATAAAAACCACAAAGATAAGATAACATAAGATAAGACAAAAGCATCCAAAAAACAGTAGAGCCTGATGTTACTCCAGTAGTTACGTTAATAGTTAAAAGTTAATAGTTTTCAAAGTAGCATTGTACGACTTTAGTAGTAGTATTTCCATGGTAGAAAACATTTTCTTCAAACCTCAATTAATTAAATCAACTACATTTCACTTAATTTGACAGACAATGTCTGCAATTTAAGAAATGCACATTTTTCTGAAAAAATTGTTTGTTCTATATTAAGATATTTATATTTACTGCTGCTCTTAGTAAAGTTAAATTATTTCCTATGCGATTACTCAATTAATAGATAGAACCATCAATACAATACTTGATTATTATAATAATAAATAGCTGCACGACCCTGGGCTTTTAAAAAGGTAACACAATATTAGTATGACAGAAGCAGATTGATCAGATGAGCAGATAAGTCATATCAAGCCACACGACAGATGTGTCTTGCCATACAGCTAGTTTAAAAACAAAGAACATGGGCTTTGACAAACAGAATACTGGTGGAGTT
>OMLM01003817.1:3853-83187 GCA_900302695.1 Helostoma temminkii | reverse complement strand
CACATAGCCATGTTGTCCTGAAAAAAACTGACATCAATTTGTTGCTTCTACCTGAAAGTACTGCATTTATACTGATGTTTATATATTAAGACAGGTGAGGCATCGACGATAGAAAAAAACATTCACACTATCAAAAACAAATGCTCTGGTGAAGCTATTTTTTTGTATCTGTTGTGATGAGCATGATTTACATGACTGGATGGAATTTCTATCGATACGATGCAGTTTTGTTTTTCTGTCCTGCTAATTTACATTCCATAATATGTTAAACAGAGTAAATACCCAGGAAGGTGATTCCTCCTTGCAATAGTTGATTCCAGCTATTCCTCTATTTTTGTTGTTGTTGTTGTTTTGTTTTTTATCATTCATGCCGGCTAACAACCTGACTGCCAGCTTCAGTTTCAGCTGGAATCAAAATGATTTGCTCTCATCTGGCTTCAATTTTCGGCTCGTGTACTGAGGGTTAAATGATGTTGAGAGGGGCACCTTTAATTAATTTGGTAAAAGGCAGGGCTTGAGCCTCCAGAGCCACCTTCTTTCTACGTGCCTGGTCTTTTGGTTTACACTTTGACAGCCTGCTGATCTTTTCTTCCATGCAGCTATCAGCTGGTACAGGTTGATCATGGCTGCGACAAGGTATGGTCACGTCCATCAGACAATTCCACAAATGTGTCTAGACGTGTACAAAATGAGTTGTGGTGTGTGTTCAACTGCAGGTGAGACAACATAGTTCTCATATCTTTGTTTGAACAGTGAGAATGCTGTTTATGATTCTGCTTGTGTACAGTATGTCTTTCTTTTATTCAACGATGACATATGTGAGTGTGTCTGGGGATATATGTACATTTATTTGGCCATGTCACTCAATCTCTGTCTGGACTTGTCTGTCTATCTCTGTCTCACTTTCACAATCTCTCTTTTCCTCCAAACCATTCAGCCATAGAGTGTGCACAAGGGATGATCTGTCAGAACAGCTCTGAGACTGAAAGGACGAGATGCCCACTGAATATACCACGCTGTTTACATGTAGCAGCAACAACATATTATTCAGGATTTTGGAGGAAGCTCAGCTGTGGCTTTAAGTTACCTTTTGGATTGTACACAGTTAGTGTGCAACCAGCCAAACTCAAAGATAAACATATACACACATGCTCGCTAGATGACTTTTATCCCATATGCTCCAATGGTTTGTCATGCTTTAGTCCATTTACCACAAATGTATTCCTGAACTGGATGTCACAGATTTCCTCATTACCATGGGCAGCCAGAGGGTTGTGTTCAATTCAGAATAAGATAAAAATCAAATTGCAAAGACCTCAAATGTGCTTGAGAATATCACAGACATAACATAATTTGCTGTTTATTTTTTCAGCCTTGTATGGTGATGCAATTGCTGTCAGTTTAAAATGATCTTTGGCACCACTTATGTTATAGTATTTGAGATTTCAGAGCTTTCAGTGGAGCCTTCCACATGAAAAACAATACAGTTCCTTACTGCAGTCTAACCTGTAAAAGAATGGAGGAAACTAATGACCAGTGTGATGGATCACTTGTATCAAGTTTATTCAGTATCTGTCCAAGTAGATCTTCTTACTGTACTGGCAGGAACTGAAACTGATGGCTGCCTGGGAGCTAAAAGAAATCACTCTCGATGTACTGTATACTCTGCTCTAGAAATTCAGTATGCTTTTGCTCTAATGTGTACATAACGTGTACTTAGCAGGCTAAAACATGTTAAATCACTGATACGCAGCTTTAAGTATAAGCACATTGTGCCTTACCTCAACCCTTGTACCTGAACTTTAAGCTAATCCATCATCAACCATAAATCCAGCTTCTTAACTCAAAATAGCACGAGCAAGAGCTCATCAGAGTACACACACACACACACACACACACACACACACACACACACACACACACACACACACACACACACATACACACACAGGGTAAGGTTTCATTTTGTAAGTGTCAGACTTGTGAGATAAGACTAATTGGGAAACACATTTGCATCGACTTCATTTAATGTGATGAGCATTTTTTAAATGGAATTTAGCTGTGGAGTGAACAAAGGGTGTTGTAACAGTGCCACAGATCATGCAAGCTTTATGTTTGTGCACAATGCCCTACATACGAGCAAATGTATGAATGTTAATTAATTCAAAATATGAACATTGTGTAATATACATGTTATCTATAACAAAGGAAAAAAACCACAAACCAGTCTTGCATCTTCACTGACTGACAATATGCAGAGATAATTAATTGCAGCAATTATAAACTGCTGTCTGATTTAATAATCATATTTTGTAAATTAACCGCAGTTACAAGGCCTGACTTTAAAGTTGCACATTGCTCATGTTGTTTTCACTGTTAGAAGACAGAAGACTTGGACAAGTTGCCATTAATGAATTCAGCACAGTGAATGCAGCACCAGGGAAACACCTGTGGCCTCTGCTCAGTTGCTAATCTCATGGACCTGTGTTGGTGGTGTGAGCCAGCACAGCTGCAATGCTTCTCTCCACAACATCAAATAGCCACAGAGGAAGGGGCTTCTGTCAGGGAGATATGACTCATAGATAGAAAATGCTATGTTGATCATGAAAAAGCAAAATATGGAAGAAAAAAAGATAAAACAGAGTTTTTCCTAAGCAGGACACCCTGACAGTGTACAGTTGATTAGATATGACAACACAAGAGCAATAAATGCCCATCTGTCACTGTAATATGCTGCAAACTTCTATTTAAAGAGAATAGATTCCCCACTCAGATACTCATCTTAGTAATCCCAGCACAGTGCTGGCCTTCTGCTATCAGTCCTTGTCAGCACTGTTGTACCGTTTAACTTGTGTTTCTGTAGGGGTGAGAGGCAGCGTGGACTGATGACTGAGGGTTTTTTGGAGTAGGGAAAGTGTGAAGTGGAGGAAGAGGATAAAATGGAGAGGAGCAAAATATAAACCTCAAACTGATTCCCTAAATCTTTCTAAGTCGACTGCAAAATAGGAAGAGAATTTGAGAGGAGTGCAACATTTCCATCCCTGTCTGACACGCATCCAAGAATGTAAATTATAAACACCTTTTGCAGCTTTTCTTTTATAAAATGATAGAATTTGCTAATCAAAACATCAAGTGGAAGCAGGAAAATGAACCACACAAACTGATACTTTATTCTCGTGTGTTTTTGCTCTCTGATCTAATAAAATAAGGCAACCAAAACTTGAACAAATTGACCAATTGGTAGTCTGTAGGTCTATCCTATAAAACACAGTGTCAAGGGTAATTGACAGAAGAACATTACCAATTATTGGATAGCTGAGTCACATTTATTATACTGCCACACGACGCACCTGTGCATTCCAAATATCTAATTTTGTCAAAAGAGACAGTTCAAATATGAAGGCTATTTATTTAGGAGTGTTTCCATGGAAGCCCGTGACAACGTTTCATCACGTGGCATCTGACAAAAGTAACAAATAGTTAAGAAGTTTGTATGTTTGTAGATGAGACAGCACTTACTGATTTTCGTTTTGGCCACACACTGTTGCTTTTCTTTCCAGGAGCCATTTTCACATTTCCCTTTCAACCATTTTACACTGAATTAGGGCATGAGGGCTCTGAGTCCAGAAGTAGTTGTGGTGCACTTATGCAGCTGAGGACTTTCTTATTAATGCAGTCTGAAGAGACTCCTGAATGATTAAATTCACAGCGCATTCTGATTTGGATGAGGAGTCGGAGGCGAAAACGACAAAACATTCACAGGAAAAAAAATTATCGGTCCATCTTTGTTCGCCCTTTACCAAAAAAATCACCTGATTCTCTTCTCCTCAGCTTTTGTTGTGGAAATGAGATGCAACGATGATCATTAGCGGATGATAATGAGGTGAAAGAGACAAACAACGTAAGCCCTGTTGGTTTTTCTAATATTAATAATTAATTTCTGATTAAGTGGCTAATTGGAGTTTAAAGGTCAATGTCAATGAGAATGCCATAGATCTTAGGAGACACGAGGGAGGTAGCGGAGAGGCAAAGGGAGACGGTCCATGAGAGTGTTGACAGTAATCCCAGGTGCTCTCCTGTTACTCTGACAGCTCTCCCCCTTTCTGAGCCATCCTCCCCAGGCGATGTTGGCTTTGTGTGCTGAGGACAGCAATTCAGCCACACCAGCACCTGGGCATCTGCCCTTTTGGCATTGAGACTTAGCAAGTCCTCAAGATGGAGTGGCATATCACTGCAAGATAGAGCAGAGGTTACGGCAGGGTTGAGACAGAAACGTCTGTCACATGCGCTTGTTGTCCTTATGATCAGGTAAAAGACAGATTTGTAATTGGGTTTGTGTGTGAGCTGACCAGCACAGGTGCTGCATTCACTGGCCATGGACTCACCAGCGTCCATTTGCTCCATCGTGACGTTAAATCTGAGCTGATTTGACTCCTGGCTTTGATTCATATTGTTTGTTATGCCTCAGATTAATCTCACACACCATCCATGTCACAGTCAGAACTCATTTACTTTGAGAGGTTTGACGTGAAAACAATAGCTAATTCAGTCTCAGGAGTACGCAGGTTTAAAGATGCTTCCAAATGAAAGTTTCTGCTTGGAATGCTCAGTGAAATTAGAGAACTCAGCGGGGAAGGTGATGAGGAAAAGGAGAACAGTGATCTTTATATTTTCCAAGGTTTTTTGTTTTTTTTTTTGCTGTTTCTGTTGCTTCACTCACCTCCTGCACCACAGCTTCACTAAAGCCGGCCTCTTTGTCTGTGGCTTTAATGAGACAGGCTACCACCAGAATCACATTTGAGCTTAGTGGTTGTAGTGTCCGCTGTGTGTGTTCTGGCAAGTGTAATTTGTGCTTATACTTCTGTCATGGCCCAGTCTAACTGTAAAGAACAGTCAGGGCTCAGGTAAGTGCCACAGCCTGTTAGGATTAATTCTGCCCTGTGATGTTAATCCACATTGAGTCCTGTAATATTGCAACTGCAGAACTATTTACAGCTCAGTACCGCTCTAACCAGCTGCTGGGTGATTAGGGTGCCATTGGAATCTCGACTGGAACAAAGTTGGCATAGGTTTACATATTTTCTTACATTCATCCCATTTTTGGATATGCATTCAACATTTATTCATTGGTTTACTAAAAGCATAATGCCATTGTAGTACAAATCCAATTTTCACTTTTTTTCCCCAAAATGCAATAAAACTAAATGTGATTGGCTAATTCACTCAAACCTTTATTTATCTGACAAATATTTCAGTGTTTCAACTGTACAACCTAATTGTATCCTGTTAATATATATAAGCATATTCAGAATTTGATGCCTGCAACACACTTGAAAAAAGTTGGAACAGACTCATGTTTATCACCGGTACACCACATTTCATTTTAATTACACTAATACTACTAATTACTACTACTATATTTGCTCATTCTTGTTGAATAAAGATTTCAGGAGGTCAAAAGTCTGCGGTTGCCATTGCCTGATTCTCTTTTTCACTGCAGGCAGGTCAGTCAAACACACACTCTGTGTCTATGAAGCCTCGCTGTTGTAGCATGTGCGGAATGAGGCTTGAAGTTGTCCTGCTGAAATATTCATTAACGTCCCAGAAAAATACATTGTCTTGATGGCAGCATTTCTCTAAAATCCTAATATACTCCTCCATGTTGATAGTAACCTTACACAGATGGAAGTCACCAATGCACACTGTGGTGATGTGTAAATACATCACAGCAGTGTGATGGCTTCTCATGAGATGCTGCCATCAGTGTCAAAGGTCACAAACAACAGTGGTTTCCATCCTTGGTCTTTACCCACTGAGATTGAAAATTCCCTCACAAAGTTTGACACAAAGTGGTGAACCATGACCCATGTAAGTCTTATTATGCCTCTCACCCAGTGGTTTCTCAGTGCGATGCAGACATCAAACTGTAAAAATGCTTATACTCAAAAATACACTGAAGTTGGTCAGTGAAAACACTGCAAATTTTTTTCTTTGTACTTCAATCATAAAAATAAAGTATCAAGTGCAAACAAATCACAGATTTAAATTTGTATTGCATAGTCCCAACTTTCCGGTATTTCGACAAGCTCAGATGTTGTCTTGAGGAGGATGAAACTATTTACTATAAAATCAAAAAGATAGATGAAGAGAAGAATTGATGAGTATTATTTAACAGGCAGGACTGGGAGACATATAGTTGTAGTAATCACAGGAAAAACAGGCCAAGGTCTTTTCAACAATCACAGATCATTTTCTGTTCAAATTCCTCACAATTGTCTTAAATTCAGTCATTTGCAGCAGAACCATGTTTTGAGGGTTGTACAATGGGGATAAGAATGAGTTGGAATCACCAGTTTCAGCACACCCTCTATGTTTTTTTTTTCACATCTGCCTAAAACGGAGAGAAAAATGTCCTTCTGTATCTGTAGCCTACCTTTCTTCAATTGAATTCTATTTCTGGTGCAGAAAGAACCTCCACACTCTCTCCTTGTGTATTTCTGTTCTCTGAATGGGAGTGAAGTCCTTGACATTTGTCTATTTTTTTCCTCTAACAAGCAGCGTTGGCCCTCACTCACAGAAACCATTGGAGCCATTAAGACCTTGCATCATAAACACCGGGCATCAAACTCACAATAGACGCGCAAGGTGCTGGTTTGTGTGCCAGAGATAAGCGTGTTAATTATTCCAATACTTGGTTAAGAGTACAAAGCGCTGGCTGGACCCAGATGACATGCTGATTGTGCGTGCAATAGTATGTTGTGCTGCATCATATCCCTGGCAAGAGGTGTGGCTGGGGAGGCCCTGTTTCAGAGTGGGGGAGTAGGAAGCAGTACCTGGTTGTTTTGTATTCCAGTCACCTTGATTCTACGGGGCTTCAGTTGTGCATCCTAATGAAGCGCTTTACTTAACATCTTCAACAGAAAGGTTAAAATCCAGGTGCCTTTCTGTTGAAGATGAAGCTGCTTGAAAAGCAACCTACTCCCAGAATGTTTTGCCATCTTGTTCTTGGATGTCATTTTGGAACAACAAAGAGACAGATGTCACAGCAGTGTGGTGTAAAGGCGGCGGAGAGAGGCTGTTTGTATGAAAACACCATCAGATACAGATTTTCTTTCCTTTCCTTTGGCAGTGCAGGAGTTTTTTTTGGTTTTTTGGGGGATTTTAATGGCGAGAAAACTCAGAGCTGTTTTTATTCCAAAGATATTTTTCCATCCTTATGCTGTGGTCTGGGAAGGACCTTGAAGAGAAAGCATCATCCTGCTTCGCCTGCAGTTAGAAAAATAAGACAAAAGAAGCAAGAAAAAAAAAAAAAAGAAAATGTCAGGCTAATAGATAGTCACTACCATGTATGCTGTGTCTTGTAGCTGCTGCTCCCAGTCAAGGCCTCAATCACACACTGCTCAATTCCCATGGGAGACCAGGGAACACAGAGATGCCACAGTCTGACAGTGAGCACTGCTATGGCTCTGCCCCAGCACACTAGTATAAGATCACAGTTTCAGCCATGTGTGCACCCCTGACAGCTCCAACTCTTACTAAAACTACAAGTCTCTTTATTCCCCAGATGGCCAGAAACAGCCTACAGTTTGCCCTCAGCAATCACGCTAATATGTCCCCAGCCCCAATGCAGAGACCTGCCTGACGTTAAAGTGTTGTTTGGAAATGGAACGTAATCTAGAGGGTAAATATAGCAGATGTCATCCGCTGCCAGCTCTCCAGTGAAGCAATAAACAGAACACGCTGGCGGAATAGTGACTTGTTATATCGCTGAGTTGGGGTTACATAAGATTTATGAACTGCCATGGCGGTAACAATTCTATGTAGGAGGGATTGATAGCGTTTGGTGCTAAAACTCCTCTGGCTGGGACATTAACTCAGCAGATTTGTCCCTGTCTTCTCCAGCACAGCCTTGTCAATTATTTAAAAGAACAAAACAACAGCCCAGGAAAGAACAGCACTGGCTGTGTGGAGCTCATTTACACATCTCTATTCCCACAAGTGTGCTCATGTGTTTAGGCCATAATAAGAGCTGGTCTTTTCATCCCTATGTGTCTGTGTGCTAATTCTCACTATTGCCAACGTGAATTCCCTCATCCCTCAAAGACCAGCGCGTCAAGGGAAAACAAAGTGGAACTGAGAAGAAGGTAACAAAAAAAGTATTATTAAAGGCTTGTTTAGTTGCTCGCTTCATAGAAGCAGAAGGAGGCAGAAGATTTCATTATTGTAACAGTGAGATACAGGGCCAAAGAGAGGGGGAGCGAGCGCAAGGACAGGCATTAGGCTCTGTCAGGGCTCTAATGGAAGAAGCAGGTTTTTTGTGTCACGGATGCTCTTACCACTGATGGATGGGGGGGTTAACAGTCGCTGTGAGTTAGGTAGCTGAGTGCACAACATTCTCTCGAGTCACTTTTTAGACAGAGCCCTCCTGTATCGGCTCATTAGTCAGTCAACCAGTCAGAGATCTTTAACTTTTTCTACCATTAGTAATGACAAACTGAAACCTAGTGATGTTGCGCTTCCTCGTATTTGACAAAGAGATTTGTTTATTCTACTTGCATCACTTTACATATTAGTTTTGCACTCTCTTGGGAATTTAACATTCTCCTTGAGAGACCACAACATAAGCCAAAGAGGTATAAGGTAGACGCCTGCCTGCGTAGCGGTGGTTTTAAACTGCATCTCTTTTAAACACATTCACAGAGGCAGAGCGTGTTGCAGAGGCAGAGTATGTGTCTGGTCAAAGGGAAGTTAATAGATTCAGTGACATTGTCAACAATGAAGAAAAACCACAAGTACAAAGAGCTGTTGAAATAGAGAGGGGTCAAAAGGAGGGAGTGAAAGAGGAGGAAAGAGGAGAAGAAGGAGGGAAAAGGAGATGTGTTGTAATCACGTCTACGGGGAAAATATATGTTCCTGACATATTGTCATCGACATGAAAAGTCCATTGACCTCCAAGACTGATGTTCATTTCCATGGATCAGTGCAGATGTGTCTATTCAATGCTTTATGCAGCAAGAAGACATATAATGAGCAAGAACCTATACTGTATATATGATGTACAAGTTCCACTGAAACGGGACATAAACGCAGTGTCGCTGAGATAAACGTTTCATCACCTGAGGGAAAAAATGAGAAAATGAGACATTAAAAAAAAATTTTTTTTAAGTTTATAAGGCCATTATAAATTGCAGATTATTATTTTTTTGTAAAAAGGGGCAGGATGGTGCTTCAAACTCTCTCACTGCAACAGGATTACCTCCCCCCCATGCTCAGGAGAGATGTGTTTCTTTCCAAATTTCACACCTTGTTGTGATGTAAACATCATCCTTGTCCCAAAGTCTCCACGCAGAACAAGCAACATGATGTGGCAGTGAGAAGAAGGCGCGCCCACAACCCAATCTGTCAGGGCCCCTCACAGCAGTCCCCACCACACACACTGTTTGTTAGAATGCATACATTTATTCGGTTTCTCATCTCAGCATGGAGAACCTTTAGCTTATGAAACCGTGCAATGATGGCACTATTATCCTGCTGATCAGAATAGCTCTTGGCGCTGTGTGGGTGCAGCTGGGGTGATCTGGCTGCAGGTGTACACACACACACACACTGTCTCTCTCTCTGCTGGAGTTTCACACCATTGTTGTTACATCCGTGTATGTATGAGCCCTCTTCAGCTCTCTGCCTCCCACTTAGCAGGTGCAAGCACTTCTGTAAAACTACAGTAAAAGGTTCCAGCTTTCTCTCTCCATACACTACTCGTCTACTCATCACAGCCCACAGAAGAATGTGATATTATGATCACATATGTGAGAAACACAACAGCTTCTACTACAAAGTTCTGCTTTGTTTCTGTTGACAACAAACTGTGGTGTGGGATAATAAGTTTTAGCTACAGAGTGAAATATTTTTCTCATGTGGTGACTCAGATTTGCTGTTTGTGCTGTTGGTTTGCCAGGACATGAGGACCCAACAGCTGCACTTATTCAAAGATCTGAGCTGTGATATTTGCTGCTTATTTAGACCAAACACCGCAAAGGTCAACTTTAAAGTGGAAAATGTGCTGACTGATGTAAGATGGCGAGTCGTATTAAGAAATTCCCTTCAGCGTTCTGCCATGTCACTTCATTGTGTCGTACCAGACGATATGCATGACTGCAAAAAACCTCTGTCACAATGGATCCTTGATTATTATGTGATCTGGCCTGGAAGGTGTAGTGGAGTCTACTGGCTCTGACTGAGGAGTCCACTGGCTCTGACTGAGGAGTCCACTGGCTGAGACATGGTAGATGTAAAAAACAAATACAGCAGGAACTTCATAAAGCATCTCTGAAACAAACAAACCAGACATTATGTACAGTGTAATGTTTAGTGTTGATATGCGAATATTGTAACAAAAACAGACTTGTTGTCAAGTCTGACTTAGACATTTTGTAATAAAGACAATTCAAAATAAATAATATGGACATGTAAATGTGAAATTATTATTAATAATTGTTTTCTAAAGGTGATGTGAGCTGGTAAACATAGGTTAACTTGTCTTTTTCCATTAAATCCCTGTAAGGCTAAAAACACAAATCTACAGCAAAAAAAGCAAAAAGCAAAAAAACTGTTTATCAGTTTACAGATATGATAAGCTAGGATCTAAGTGTTAATTGTAGACCTAATATATTTTTCAATGACTGTTTCATCTCAATCAGACTCAAACTTATACCACACACATCACACATAAGCTATGCCATCATCAGGAGTGTCATTTAATTCTAAATAAGGAACCCCCAAAACTGAGCATGTACAGTATTTGCTTCTTTCAAGATTAAGCCTTCCTCTAATTTAAATCACCAAAACATGCCAAACCAAACCTTGTTTTACTGTTTCACTTAAAAATATAAGGAATTCATCAATGAATGCTGACATATTTATTTAACAATACAGTTAAATTCAAATTTACTTAGCCTACGACGTGCCCCGTGAAATTTTGTATAAGTGTGCCAATTTTAATCCTCGGGGGTTGTTCCATTCTGGAGTCTATAAGCGACAAACAGCTATATTGATGTATGTATTGTAACATTTGCAACTTTATATGTCTAAATAATGGACATTTTACATGCCAATTTGTGCAAATTAGATGCCTGTATGGAAAAGCAACAAGTATACAGCATCTGTCTGGGTTGGTGTTGATTCACAGCCAGGTCTGCTCCCTCAGCCTGCAGTCAAGCTCCACCCTGCTGTGTGTCTTTCCAGCTCTCTCCTTCTTCTTTGGTTTATGATTAATAAGACATGTCTAACTCTGTGTGTTTGTGCGTGTGTGTGTATCTGCATTTCTGTTTAGACTTAGGCTGGGCAAAAGAAAATTGGTGTTCCCCGAAGAGTATGTCTGAACATAAAGGCCGTGACCTCTCCGCAATAGTCCTATGACCCCTCAGCCCAGCACGCTCAGCACCTGCAGCCCTGTAAACACTCAGGCAGCTCCATCTTATCTCCAGCCATAAACAAAGTATTGTTCAAAGGAGCTAGAAGCCAAGGTGTTCTGGCTCATCCGCCGCCTCTTGTGAAGACTCCAGGATGACTGGTGCTGTTTCATTTTGAATGCTGATTTATAAGGACGCATTAAACAGGCAACAGAGGTCACCTGAAAAAAAAAACAATGCAGCATCTAAATACATTAAGGCTACAGGCAGGATACACCTGAACACACAAAAACTATTTTTTCAGTAAGACGATAAGTAATTTATTTCAACGTGATGCCTATACAGCATCCACATTAAAAAACAAGACAACAGACAAGCTAAGTGGTGATATTTAAAATAGAACAGCGTCAACAAAAACTATTAGATCTCACCACAGCACTTCCTCTCTTTTAAGCCCTTCTGGCGGGGGACAACTGTGTGTGCGGCCTCAAAATGAATAATTAATGTAAATTGGAATTGTTAGCAAGAGTGGCAATCACAAGGGCTCAGACTAATTGGCCAATGTTTTTTTGCTCACTACCTTGTTGCCAGTGGTAAAAAATTAAGAATAGTGGAGCATAATGAGATGTGGGTTAGGCCGAGGTTGGGAGAAGTAGAACAACCAAATGAACTGATTCATTTGAGACAAAATCCAATTACAATTTAACTCTACGCTGAAAGGAAAGTATTGTCTGAGAAATCCGACAGGTGCCTTGACAAATTGAAAAATCGAACCAAGAGCATCGTACTTTCTCTCATTTTTATTTTGTACTTGAAGTGTGTCCTCAGGTACGTGCAGAACGTACTCTACCACCCACAAAGAGTGTTTGGGAAATTGATAGTAAATGTTTAACTTCTCTCATTTTTAAGCGTGGCGGTACATGAAATGAAGACATCACGGAGAAGCAGACAGTTGCTACAGAATATGTGAGTGAGCCAAGGTCATAACTAACACGAAGCAATTCTCTATGCTAAAAGAATTCTCCATACACTGAAATGTACTGTAGCCTAACCCTATAGCAGGCATTCAGACGTGATGATTTTGTGTGTAGAGTGTTGTTGGATTCTCTTCCTCTCTGTCATTTCTTCAGCTTCCTTACTTGCTGCAGAATTTTTTCTCCTCCGTTCAGCCTGAATTATTAAAAACTGTTGTGATTCCCAGTATGATTGTGAATCTGGGGCTGCAGCTCTCAACTGCGCAGTCACATTTGCTTGTTTTTCTCTCTCCTCGCAGTGTTCTCCCTGTCTTGTGCTTTCTCACTCGGTTCACAAGTCAGATCGTGATGCTGCAGTCCTCACGCCCAAAATTTCACCTTGAAGGGGCAAGAAGGGGGGGAGGGGGTGTTTAGATGATGAATACTCAAAAAAGTCATTTCTGCCCTCAGCTACATAGGGCGTATTATTCATCTGAATTTGTATTCAGGTCAGGGTGCTTTTCACAAGGGAGGGAAAAAGGAGGGAGGGATATTTTTCTTTCCCATCGTGCACCACCAGTAGGGCCCAAATTGGCACAGAGGGTTGGGCAGTTTCTCCAGGGATAACTATCCTGTCTCTTGCCTGACTCCCTTTGAGGGAAACCTGCCAGAGACATCCTTTCACCATAACACGTGTGTCTGTTGTCTTGTCAAACATAACCAAAGACTTAAGAGGCCAACGCATTGGTCCCCCCTCAGCTGGTCGTTGGCCACTGTTGCCAGCGATCCCACCTCGTTTTTTGTGCTCCTTCAGATTCCCATGGCTGCCAAGCTTGAAGTGTCAATGACTCCCTGGCACTGCAGAGACCACAGTGGCTGCCCTGAGAAAAGGTTATGAAAACAGCTGCTTGCAGATGAAAAATTCATGCTGTGTTACCATATATTTGAGTATCCCCGCCTCATCCTCAACCCCTTCTGTCTCTTTTTGTGCCTCTTTATGGATGTTGCACAGATGACACACCAGTCAGTACAGCACATGGGTTTGGGGCTCTTTAGTCTCTGATCTGTGGGAGAATATTAATGTAAAGTGTGCTGTCTGAGATGGATCAAACTGTTGAGTAAAAAGAAGGATCTTCATCTGAGTCCACAAGCATAGGGTGGTAGGGATTGTAACACTGGCTGAATGGACGTTTTAACAGGCCAGTGCAAAACATTCAAGAGGGATCCTTAGAGAGCATGACAGAGGAAGATATGGAGTGAGGGACAGCAGAGAGAGATACAGATGATTAAAGATGCTCTTTCTATAGCTCATAGGAGTCCAAGCTGTAGCTGAGCCAGTGTGTTTGCAGCTTCCTCAATTGCTGTGGTACTTCCAGTACACACGTATCTTTCAAGAATCTGGTGCAGACCAGCTCCAAACTGCTAATTTTTTCATTTTGCTTTACACACCCACGTCTGACTTGCTGTGTACTGGATGTTTACCATTTAATGAGCTCAGTAACTTGTATCTGGGCAGAACCAGAAGTAAGTTATTAAAAAAATATGCAGTAGCAGCTTTGTCCTATCTAAGCTTATAAACCTGTGTGTACTGGCATGATCTCTAGCACACCACAGTAATTATGTTGCATTTTTTCATAAATATGTTATAGTACTCTTCAGACACATGCTTGAACTTCAGTCACACAGTGCTTTATATGAGATTAATTGCATAGTCCGTGATAATATTTCTTTGAAATTATAGACATTTATCATGACCAATTGGTTGTTTTAAATAAATCCAAACTTTGGCAAAATAATGAATGAATCCAACTCACAACAGATACTGTTGCCAGGTAAAATCAAACAGACAGTAGAGGCAGTGCATAGTGATCCAGAGATGCACTAAATATGTAAGCACTGGCATGTATCAGACCTGCACAAATAAGGGGATTTGAATCAGTCACATATTCTTCACAGTATGTGAGCAATGTGGTGATGGAGTGGTTAGCGCTGCCGCCTCACAGATAGAAAAGAAGTTTGCATGTTATTTCTGTGATTGTGTGGGATTTCTCTGGGTACTCTGGGTCCCTCTCTAATGTCCAAGTCAGTCAGATGACTGACTCAATAGACGACACCCTGTTCCAGTCTCCTTATGTTCTGGTGGATGGTGCCATGTTCATGTGTACTCTGCCTTTCTCCCCGTAACAGCTGGAATTGGCCCAAGCACCCTGACACTCACAAAAATATAAGCTGTTTAAATTTGAGGATATGTTGACAGTTAAAATAAATGAGAAGTCTGGGACACTCACCCTCATCACAACCTTGTTACTCATGTTTCGTTACTAAATGTAGAATAAAAGAAAAAAAATTAAAAAAATATTATGGTATAGTGATGATCACAATCTGGAAATGTTTCATTCTGATGTGTTCCCAACTTTGTGTCAAAAAATAAATGAATGATAATCAAATTTTATTAATATTATTTAGAAGATTTGTATTCAATTTATTTAATTTTTCAATTCAATAGTAAATATATTCTTTTTTACATTGTTACATTTTGTTTTATACATCTGGACTTTTTCAGTTTCAAAATGTATATGCACCACCATCTGCTTGAATCTCTTTTTCATTTATTGCATACATAGTATAATTAGAACACTCACCCACACATCTGATCACATGTAGGTGAAAGACAATGCTGTATTTCAATTCAACATCCATTCATCCACTATATAAACTGCTTATCCTGTTAAGGGGACAAGAGCCAATCAGCTGTCAGTGAGTGAGAAATGGGGTGCAAGATGGGCAGATCACCAGTCCATTACTGTGCTGAAGCAGAGAGACAGACAAGCAGTCACACTCACATTCACACCTAGAGGCAATTCCAACCATCCATCCATCCATCCATCCATCCATCCATCCATCCATCCATTCATCCATCCATCCATCCATCCATCCATCCTTCAGCCAATTCCAGTTGTTTTGGGCAAGAGGCAGAGTCCACCCTGGACAGATCCCAATGGGCAGTCACCAATTAACCTAATTGCATGTGTTTTGACTGTGGGAGGAAACTGGAGTATCCGGAGGAAACGGTCACAGATGTGATGAGCACATTCCAACCCCAGCCCCAGTCTTCTAGCTGTGTCAGTATCAGCTTCATTCAGGCCAGGCCACATTACCATCCTGAACTTAAATTAGGTTTAATGTAATGCATTATAACATGGCTATCAAATAGACATTAAGTTCAATAATTTAGATATGTAATGTAGTGTAGTGTTGCTGTTGACTGCAACATTCCTTCTCCATAGCTTCATACTGTTGTAATACAGGCCTTCAGTGCAGAATGTGCTGTAAATAGAAAGCCTGCGTCACAAGAAATGGTGCCATTATATCCTTTACTAGCAATGGAAATCACAATAGCTTCAAGTATTAACTTGTTCAAGTGCTTGATTATAGAAGGAATTTTGCAAAAAACACAAAGGGGATGAATTTAGCATTAAAGGCCACAGGGATCATGAATGGTGGTTTAATGAGGCAGTAGGTGGATATCGTGGGACTGTGCAGCCCAGAGCGAGTCAGAGCAGAGTCCTTTATTCTGATCAATGTATGGTAATGAGGGAGCAATGGAAGTTGTCCAAGAAAAAGATTGGAAAATGAATACAGTGTTACACATTGTTAAGGCGGCTACAGTAAGAAATTGGCAACATAATGATAACACTTTTGAGAAAGCACTGAAAGACTCAGGTTCATTGACGTACCAAATGTATTCAGTCGTAGAAGTAGTCACGATGCAGTAGGGGATTGGCAACAAAATGTAATGAAGGACAGCATTCTGAGCTGCCCCTGTCGTTAAACACTTCCATCTTGCTCTGGGGATGGCCTGTGGCCTTGCTACTCTGAATGGTAATCAACAGGCTTCTCGGGCACAAGGCATTTACTGTAGTATTTCAAAATAACATTAGATAGCGTCTATCCACGCCGGCTGCCAAAAGCATACTAATGTAAATACAATCTGTCTGCATGCACCTAATCACACCCTGATGGGAGCAAAGAATACTGAGATGGATCATCAGAGGAGCAGCTAAATCACAGCTCTGCAGCAAAATCCAGAGGCCTCTTCTCCCCAGGGCATTGCTCCAGGGCTGGATGTGTCCACAGTGAGGCAGTCTGTGATCAGCCTCGCTTCAGAGAAGCCTACTGAACAGAGCCTATCATGTGGTGGTTGGAGACGGTGTAATTTTAGATGGGTGTGGTAAGAGAGTGGTGTAGGACATAATGGCAGAGACAGAGGCTAAGCCTCAGTTTTTTTCAGTGCTGTAAAGTTTATGCATCATGCTACTCTGTCAGATCATTTCAATACTTTTCTTTATTGCTTATTATTCAAGCTTCTTACAAGTACATAGACCACCACTCCGTGCTCAACGTATGTCCCTTTTCTCCATTTATACACACCCTATTCCTCCCTCCTTCTTTGTCTCCCACACCATCACCTGCTGCACTTTGCAGAGTGGAGAAAACACTTGTTTTGACAGCTTTGATAACTAAGTAAATGTCATATGTCTGGAAGTAAGTGGTGTGTAGTATTGGCAGTCATTGCACTTGCTTTCTTTCTCCTTCTCCCTCTGCTGTGTTTGTGTGAGACAGTGAGACAACTGAGGGTGGCCCAGCACAGTGCTGTTAGGAGTAAGCCAAATGTGTGCGTGTGTGTATGTTTGTGCGTCTAAATGTTTGCTTGTGTCTGCTTCTTAGACAATACAACTGCAAGAGCAATCGTGAGCATTTGAATTCATGAATGAGTGTGAACACAGATGTCAGTGTTGCAAGTGATATAAACCCAGGCTTAATATAAAGATAATAACAATAAATTTGAAATCTTTGATGTCTCATGAGAGACAAGCTTGTCAAATTACTAGCAGATCAACATCTCTTTCCTGTACAGTTTGTGGAGAAACTTATCTGCATACAGTAATGTTGTACAGATATGTGTTGGAAATTGCTCTTAACTCTTTAAATATTGAGTAAATGTGTTCCAATATTCATCATGTTCCTAAATATGGAGTGTTAAAAAAGCATAAGCTTAGAGAGGCGAGCATGTGATGGAGGGTTACTCATGCAATCCCTAGAGGAATAAAATCTGGGTGGGACAAGCGAAGAAGTTCATGAACCACATACCGGTGCTCCTGAGCAAGGCCCTTAACCTCAGCTTTTCCAGTGGGGCTGCCCAGTGTCCAGCAGGCCAGCCTGTGGTTGTACTAGGAAGCTTTTAGGTACGAATGAGAAAGAGACTGCCTCTGAGACTACCCTGAATAAATGAAGGTTTAAAAAGCCCTTGGCGTCAGAAGAGTCTTGGATTATTACCCTAATGTCTTTTCTGCGCAGGCTCAACCACGCTGCTAGACATGTGGAAGAGTGCGGGGAAAGAGCTGTGCTATTAACAGCCATTTAAAAGACTTCCCTAATGTATAGTTAATGGCATCTTAGTGGTCAGGAATGCAGTGAAAATTCATTCAGCACAGCACTAATTGCAGCACCAATGTTTTATTTTGATTCGTTGACAACGTGCAGATACAATTTAGTTATGTTTTATGGTTATTAATCCAAGACTGCATTATGATCTAGCATCCAGGGATGTTGTTAGAAATGTAAAACAACTAGTCCTTGAAGACCTTATTCCCCACCCCACTCATACACATGCACAAGGGCTTTTCTTATCTGTTAGCACATGTAGTTGGCATACATTAATCACTTGGATGCTTGCACATAAACCTGATTGCTGGATTGTGTTTTTTCTATGTTGACCCAAATAGCTCAATGGACTGCATCTTAATAAAACACTACACACAAATAGATAAAACACACTCAAATTATTAAAACATATTGACATGTGCAATACAGAAAAGCACTGCAAAAACAAAATACAACCAAATAGATGTCTCAGAAATAAAAGAAATAGAAATGAAATAAAAAAGATTGTGATAGTTCTATTAGAAAATAGTCTCAAAATGTCACAGTGTGGCACAGTGTGAAAAGATTTTTTTCCACCTTAAGATTAAAACAAGTCCCCATGCACACAAACACACATCTGAGTTCCCTCAGTGTAAGCGGACTACCAAATGTGTGATTTCACAGTGTTACATAAACACTTGATAACTTTACATTGTTTAATCCCTGCAGAAATCTTTTAAACCTACCTTTTCCCTTGTTTCCGCTCATGCTTTAACAGGTGTTGGGAACAATTCCAGCGAGGTAACATCACATTATCGGTGTGCAAAAACACTTTTTGAGTCAAATTTTGAGTCTGGCAGCAACTTCTATTTTTAATTTTATACCTTTTCACTACACAGAGAAAAAAGGAAAGGTGATGCAAAACAAGATGATGGAAAGAGCTTCTCTGGAGATGGAAACCTAGCGTAACCATCAACTTCAGTGCAGCACTTTGTGGGGATATTAAAAACATTCAACTGTGTAAGCTGATATGCAATCCTATCATAACTGAACTACGTAGCTGGTTTCCACAGGGAGTAAACTTCCTGCTCTTTTCATGACTCACTGGGGGTAAAAGTTGAATTAGCTTTTCTTAGTTTTTTTGGTTGCAGCTCTTTATTTTTGTTTTTCTAGTACAAGTTACCTGCTCATGATGCAAAGCTACAGGACGTTGTGGCATGCTGGATATGGCCCTCAGAATGGGAAATTATTTGCCACAAGCTGTGGATAGCAATGCAGGATGATGTGAGAGACACTAATATCAAATGGCCCCATGTCGCAGCCTCCCTGGATGGACTGGTCAATTTTCTGTGTTGTGGGATATGTGAGATCAAGTACCCCTTCACAGCCAAAGATTTGACACTGGAGGACTTCACAAGAACTAAAGCAAGCTGTCTGATGAATGAAGAAGGTCTGGCACTGGCCGGTTACCATGACAACTGCCATCAAGTGCAATGTCAGTTGCATGTCTGCAGAGAGAAACAGTGTCACTTAAGAGTTTAGCGTCTTCAAGATGTTGTCGATGACAGTATCTAGGACACCGAGTTTTGGGATCATGTTGCTGCCAGCAACACATTTTTTTCTCAGGCTTCTGTCGGACCTTTTGGACAGATATGACATTATTGAAAGTAACATTTGGGGCAATGTTTAACATCCTTTCATCCAATATTTAATTAGGTTATATGTTTTTTGTTGGTTTATAGTTTTTGGTGCAATATTGAAATTGACCTTTATTATAACAGAGATTTGATGCATTATGCACTTTGATTTTCTGCTATAACCAACTTCATTAATGGCAGATGTTTGATTTCTATTGGCTATCTTTACTTTCCAAACAAAGTAATACTTAGATTTTTTAGCATATGATTGTATTCTAAAGATAGACCAACACATGATTCTCATCGTTTTTGCTTTTATTTACTGGGTTATGATTCACAAGTACAGTTTTCATAGCACTCCTCGGGGGAGTACTCATGAGATAATTAACACCTATTAATTGTGAGAATCATTATAAATTAGTTTACAACAATGGAACAACAGTCTCTGTCTCACTAGCACCACCAGTGGAGAAGTACCATGTAAAAAAGAAAACTTTCCTCTCAGCCAATTTTTTTTTCACGATGTTTGAATGATTTGTGAGGTCTTTGGTGTCCTTCATAACTATGGCAAGCATGTCCCTCCTGTGAAGGCCAGAATGTGAAGAGATTCTTGTAAAAGTCAAGTGTGTCAACAATATCAAATGTGCTGTCTGCAATAGGACAATGTCCCCTGATAGTATTTTTTGCAGGAAATTCAGCAATATATTTGTCAATAAGCCTTCCTCTATGTGCTTCGGTTATGAAGGAATTACTGCTTGAGGAGCTTCACAGATCAACAGCTTTACAGTGCTGTGTGCTTGTGATTTTGCCAGGTCATAGCCTCTGCAAGCAAACTACACTGTGTGTGGATAAATACTTTAAGAGCCACTCTAAATTCATATGGCATCCTGAAGCACATTGTCTCTCTTAAGTGCTGGCTTTAGGGCCATACAGTAATGAAGCTCAACTACGTTAGGTCTGGAAGTATTTGGGCAGTCTCACATTATATGCTCAACATCCACCTCAACCACCTCCTTGCTGTTCACATTTTGTTACTAATGGCAGTATTTCGTTTTGCTTTACAGTAAGATGCTACTATAGTTACAATTCGGTCTGGAAGTATTTTGTGCAGAGATTTGTTATGATTTTGCCTTTATACAACACCACAATGGATATGAAATGAAACAATCAAAATCTGATTGAGCTTTTATTTAAGAGGTGTCACAAAAATATGGCATTTACCATTTGAGAATTACGGCCATTTTAAACAGAGTATTTCCATTTTCAGGAGTTCAATAGTATTTGGGCAATTGACTGACAAGAAATTAACTGACCAGGTATGGTCCATTCCCTCATTACGTTAAGACAAATGAAGCTGATAAACGGTCTGGAGTTGACTTGATGTATTGAGTTGGCATTTGACAGCTTTTTGACTGGAGTTACAAATTTGCAATCAAAAGGAGATTAATTCAAGTGATTGAGGCCATCATTACCCTGAAAAACATAAATCTATAAGTGAGATAGTAAAGCCCTTATGCATACATTCTTAAAAAGAAAGAAAGCCAACAACATTGAAAGGCCTGGAACACTGAAGTGGATGATCACAGAATCCTTTCCTAGGTGAAGACAAACCCCTTCACAACATCAATATAAGTCTAGAACGCTCTGGAGAAGGTAGGTGTAACATTAGACTTGCCAGGAAACATCTAAAAAAGCCTCTCATGTTCTGGAATCAGATTCTTTGGATGGATGAAACCAAGATTAACTTTTACCAGAATGATGGGAAGAGAAAAGTATGGTGAAGGAAAGGACCAGCTCATGATCCAAAGCATAACACAACATGGTGGAAACAGTGTTATCCCATGGTTTTGCATGGCTGCCAATGAAACAGGCTCACTGGTGTTTCTGATGATGACAGGACAGCGTCTCATGGTGCAGATGGATAATGATCCTAAACATATTGCAAAAGCAACTCAAGACTATTTAAAAGCAAAGAAATTGAATATTCTTCAATGTAAAGTCAGTCACCTGATCTGGACTCAGAGCAACTTCTCAGTTATTAAAGAATAAACTGAAGACAGAAAGATCCACAAACAAGCAGAAACTGAAGGTGGCTGCAGTGAAGACCTGGCAAAGCATCTCCAAGGGCCTAACACAGATGATGTCCATGGACTCATGACTTCAGGCAGTCATTGGCTACTCATTTTCATCCAAATATAAAAAATTATGGGTATATTTACAATTATGTCATTTTGCCTAAATACTATTGAAAATGGAGGTGCTCTTTTTAAAATTGCTGTAACTGCCATATTTTTGTGACACCTCTTAAAAAAAAAAACTGAAAGTCTGCACTTCGCTCACATCTTGATTGTTTTATTTTAAATCCATTGCGTTGATGTATAAAGGCAAAATCATGAAAACTGCCCAAATACTACAGAACTAATTGTATGTATACAATACAGTAGTTCACAATCCAGATGTCAAATGTAGTATAGTATAAAGAAAATACATAAATATGAATACAAGTATTTTAATAAATGACTGATGGAATTATCATCAAATAAGATTTTCATAAAAAAGAAAAATAAAATGAGGCTTTTCTGCCACCTGACATTACCTGGTTCCACTGCACTACCTGGCTGACCCTGATGAGGTAGGTAGGTTCACTCAGTGGGACATTAAAGGACCAGATGGCATGTGTGGTGGTAAGTGCAATGTCCGGCTATAACACTCCATGAGGCAATGTGTGGCGGATGCCACGAAGGAGAAAAGAGCAGTCAATCTTCAAGGAGAAGAGTGGAACAGGTAGGAGGTGGATATGAAACATGGCAGCTGTTAATAGACAGATATTAGATTTAATAAAAAAAAAGTGAGGCAGACAGCTGAAAAATGTCTCTTTTGCGTCACATCATTTTAAAAAAAGAATAAAGATTTCCATAACATACGGCCACACAAACAGGCCATAGCTATTTATAGCACAAATACAGTACAGTAAACCCTACAGGGGGTAGATATAGATTTTTCTGTGGTGAAGTTAAGATGAATGCAACAGCTACCAGGTGAATATATTCATGTGGGCTTTGCAGGAGTGGAGAAGAGACACCGTACTCCTGCTAACTGATTTATTAGTGTATTTTTAAACGCTGCCTCACACGGCAGAGGAAATATAGAGCCAGCTTACTTTAGGAATAATGTACTTGTAGTGGAGTAGCAGGAGGTATTGTTAGCAGGCTAGTATGTCCTTACACCATTTATTACCATTACCCATTCAGGATCGTTCCTCCTCTGCTGCTTGTGTTATTTTGCAGTAAAGCTATACAGTACAATCAGACAATCAATATTAACTGAATTAGATGTTAGTCTATCCGCCATCTGAAATCAACTGGACATCTGCACAATTAGCAGGTCAGAGTTCAGTGAGAGCGGACTGACATGCATGAATAAATCTCGCTGAAATCTTTTTGGACCACACCTTAATTGTGCTGTAATGAGATACCTGTTATTATGGCCAATCTGTAATTCTCACCTTTCTAAAAGTAGTTTTATTTTGGGAGTCTATAAATATTTATAATTAGTCACGTCCTACCTCTGCATTGCGGGTTGTGTGACAGTACAATTTGTTATTGATACTGAATGAGAACATAATGAGTAGGGGCTGAAATACGACGCCACAAAGTGCTGTTGTTCTCTTGTCTAATCAGCCATGGCAGTGTACTAATATACATCAAACACTGCCTCTCACCCGTCCCTTTTACGCCCTGCATTCTCTTCTTCCATCTTGAATCACTTTCTCCTTCGCAACGTGTCAGCACAGAAACAAACAGAGAGACAACAGAGCAAACATTCAGCTTGTTTACCTCTGTGTCCTCTAGGACACTTCAACAGAGACTGCAGAGTTTCTGCTGATGTATAGTTACACCCGAGCCATATTGCCACTGCACATGAAAAGAGTGGGTGATAAGAGACCCATAACAGCTTGTGTGAAAAGGCCATGCCAGCAGGGGTAATACATTACAGCTTCATATCCTTTTCCCTTGAATTTGAGTATGTGTCTGTGATTATGTGTTAGCCTGTGCATCCTCGTGGTATGCCTATGCTAGCTGTAGAGACTGAATGTAGCTGCACAAAAGCGAAATAAACCTGAGAGAGCAGTATTTGTGTATGTAGGGAAACCATGGCCTCTTGTGATTCTGGGCTGGCTAATAGGTTTTGAAGTATAAACAGTGGAAAGTTGTGAGGCATTGTGAGTGTTGGGATGTCACAGCATAGATTGTCACATATAAAGAAAAGCAATTGTGACCAACATAAATAAAAAATGGCAGAAGTGCTGCAACAACAGGACCAACCTATAACTGCAACGTGTGTATGAGTATGAGAAAAAACACATAAAAAAGTTTGTCAAATCAAACTGGTACTTGAACACATGGCTCCTATTTGCACATATAACAAAAGCATGAAAGCACTAGCTGTTAAACCCAATGCTTTAAACAAGCTTTTTATATTTGTACATTTCTTTTCATGTAGTTCTTTTCCCACTAGCAGGATGTACTGCAATTTGCATCCATTGCTAAAAGCACAACTTTTCATTTTTCTTGCTTTATCTCACCTCTTTTCTGACCTTTTCACACGCTCTGTTCTAAGCGTCTCAGCAACCACATATTCTGACGCGAACATATAATTCTCTACCCATTTCAGAATGAGACGATATGACACACAGCCTCAGATTGCTAAAATGGTTTGCGATGGCATGGCCTCTGCACAGTAATTTCCCTGCAATCACAGGTAATCAGCCAGGTGGAGTACACAGCAGAGCTCACTGTTATTGCTCTACTTGACCCACAGCCCAGTGTGACATCTTTACATATGTTTTATTGCCAGCTTTTTTGGAACCAACCCCCTCACATCCCAAACAACATGTAATCAAAAGGAATGTATCAGTTTTGAGGCCTCGGTCAAAAAATGTTTATCATTTCACTTATTTTTAGACTTTCTACCTTCCAGGAATTCGCTGGACTGTTTTGAGGAGGCTCCTTGTTGGTGGATTCAAGGACACTCAGTTATTAGATAGATGCTTGCTCACTTTGTGCTCTCTGGGTTTGATTTTATTTCCAGCATAAATCATGGCAGTTGATACTGGGATGACTAAGTTGAGACATATTTGAAAGCACCAAACTGTTCACTAACCTTCAACGGAAATTAGTTGAAGAAGGATAGAGAAATGGAAGAAAATCAGCCCATTATATATTGTATTATTTGGAAAATGTTTGGCAGGAATATGAAATGTGAATGTTTGTGGTTACTTGCTACAATACTTATGTGAAGGCTTAGGTCTGGACTGGACTCAAAGACAGGCAGATGTTTTTGGGTTAGGCAGACAGGAAGCAGGAACTGGAACGGGAGGTCAGGACTGTGTATACTTTTGGGTTGGGTGTAGTCAGTACACAAGAAACAGAAATTATTATCTTGGCAGTGAGCGGGTGAGTATGAATGGACCGGTAATAATAATTGGACTCACTGGTTTAATGATGCAGAAGTGAAAAAAAAGGTTTAATCTTTACGCTCCAGTCCAGTTCCAGGAATAAAGTTATCATATCCAAAGTCAGAGCCCAGAAAGTTCAAAAGAAGAACAGCAAACACATCCAATAATCCAGTGTTCATCATCAGTACTGAAAACCTGCATATATAGGAAGAGAACAGGTGAAACTGATGAGAGATAATAGGCAGGGTGAGAAGCCATGCAGTGACAGAGGCACAGACAGAGGTCCTTTTGTACATGGATGTATGATTCCGACACTCTGGGTGGACTGATTTCGAGTCTCACGCTGCAGCTAGCTTGATTCCCAAAAGTTGCTGTAGCTTTAACGGCAGTAACAGACAGACATGACAGCCACTAATCAAAGATCCTAATGTAACAGATGGAAGTAGATGCAGCAGTGAAAGTCACTAATAATACATCGACAGATATTTCTAAAACATTTGCCCACTTGAGTAATTGCAGTAAAGTATAACTTGTAATTGTGCAGCTAGTGGTTGGCTAAGACAGACTACCACCTATAAACATCACATTCAAGATGCTCACATACACACAAACTTGAGTACTGCAATCAGCTTACAGGATCATTTTCCTGCTATCTTATCATGATAGATATGGCATTCAGTAATGCCTCAAGCTCTGCAGTGCTGTGATTACAGTCTCTGATAGATGGCCCTTTATTCCCCAGTTGTTCTGACTTTTTTCAGTACTACACCCATTTTGCCGGATTTATCATTGTTCTCTTTCAGCTTTGTACTCCTCGTGACACTAAGTGGAAGAAAATTTACCCCCCTGCCCTCTTCTGTTTCCCTCACACTCCTCTGTCGGCACTTACTGTGTTTGCATGTTCCTCACCAATGAAAAGGG
Organism: Helostoma temminkii; assembly: GCA_900302695.1. Lineage (NCBI taxonomy): Eukaryota > Metazoa > Chordata > Actinopteri > Anabantiformes > Helostomatidae > Helostoma > Helostoma temminkii. The sequence goes on along the minus strand of OMLM01003817.1, from coordinate 57,386 downwards.
AGACTAGTTAATTTCAAGGCAAAGAACCCAGGCTGTGCCCGCTCTTGATCTGTGTCCAAGCGACTGAATGAGTCTCCTCAGTCAGTTGAGCTGACCTAAAGACACAGAGTGTCCCATCTGCTGCTACTCACTTGCATGCTATTTACTCTTCGAATTACTTCTCCATAAGCACATGTTAGGTAGGGATAAAATTACTGCCTCTGTCTTTGTGTGATAACGCCACAACCAAGTAAACATTATCAACACTGAAAATGTGACAACATATATATATATATATATACATGCCTTGGTGCTAGTTTTTAAGCCTGTTTTCTTCTTGAAGGGTGTTAATGTAGGAAAGCTTCACATTTATTCTCTCTTAATTCGCATTATGAATGTTATATAAGTGAAAAACAGACAAATCTAGGCACATAGCTTGAATTTTAAGGTGAAGCGAGCTGTTGCTGTCAGTGAATCACAATGTCCGGAGGGAATGCCTGGATTTTAAATCCCATTGTGCACATTGTTAAACTCACACAGGTTCATTAAAATAGGACTGCTATGCTACAGACTGCCTTTGAGGGGCTGAGGCTGTGAGTTGAAGCTCAGGCCTTTGTACTAATGGGACCTGTAGTGTGTACATGCAACAGGCACCCATCTCTTGGCTTTGGAAATGGAGTCAGGTGGTGCAAGTTTTTTATTTCTCTGAGCTTCTTTCTTTGTCTCTATCTTCTTTTTTTCCTATTCCTACATTGCTATGCTATTAATAGAGAATTCAGACTCTAGAGGATGGAAACTGGGTAGTGGCGGATAAAATGAGCGGAAGCATGTAAGGGTGGAAGTGATGTGGATGAAGGGACCAGAGCAAAAAAGGAAATGAGCGAGGAACTGATGGGGATGGAGAAAAAGGGGCAGAGAGCTGGAACGATGAAGGAATAGCTTAGCAGCACAGAAGACAGCTGAAAAAATAATCAGTGCTGTGAAGAGGAAACAATGAAGTGAATTTAAACTGAGAACCCCATTCCAAATCCATTTAAACTTCTGATCAATATGCCAAAAACACTGAATCCATGTCCCACGTCTTATGTCCTAATTACATGCTGAAACTCTAATCAGTTTAAACCTTGTTAAAGTAATGTTTTTATGACACTATGCCATTCTCTGTGATGGTCATTGAAGTGAGCTGAATGTTTCCATGAGAACGCTGCATGAGCATTAAATGCAGGAAGGAACATCAAGCTGCATTTGGAAAATCTGTTAGCCTTTATTGCATCATCTCTTTTTTGATGCCAACTTTTCCACTTATTTTATTTGAAATTTATGACATTTTGTGTTTTTCTTGTTTTCAGTTTGAAAATGTGAACAAGCCACGTCTTATTGTCAGTACTATACAGTATATTTTCAAGTTCATATTGTCAAATTTTTACCCGTTTCGGTTGCAGCCATCAGCTCAAGAGATCCATTTTCCAAATGAACAGATTTAAGCAGTTGGCTTTTTTTCTCCTAAACTCCTCCATTGCTCAATTTCATGGCATTCGAACACTTCAGTCTGCAGGTAATTGAAAATAGCCTGTTGTTTGACAAGCTATAAAACCATTCACAGTCATTACCCAGCCAATGAAAAGCATGTTTTCCCAATTAGGCCGCTGATAATAAAGTCACCTGGCTGGAAGCTCAGATTTCTCTTTGGTACAGTGGAAAGCAGGGAGGCCACATGTGAAGGCAGTGATTGTAGTCTGACCTTAGAGACCTTCCTTCAGCTCCCACTGAGCCTTAATTACAACCACATGCAGCCATATCTGATTCTAGATTAAACCACTTTGACACACTTAATAAAAAAGAGAATTTTCTGTGGAAATGAGCCTGGCTTAGTTGACTGCTAGGCAGTGTTAGTGCAAGAAAATCACAATGGATGTGTAGACTGAGCTGGAGATTGAATCCTTGATAGAATGCTAAAACTAGCTTGCACAGTAGCTTAACCAATTACCTCTTAAATGTAGGATGGATCATAGAAGGATAACCTGCAGAGCCACAGACAGAGCCTGTGGGTATACAAGACATGAAGAGAGGTGGTAGGAGCACATCTGTGGCCAGTTAGCAGTGTTGTTCTCATCAGCCTGGGTCACCACAGGAACAGCGTTCAACATATTGCACCTCCCTGAGCCTTTTCTACCTTGTTGAGCCTTTTCTCTCCAAGCTGTTCCCCCTGCAAACCTTTGGATGGATGGTTTCCTCCATCGTTCACCTTTTATCCCTCAACAGTGAGACATGACTCAGCTTGGATCAGGTAAAGAAATCCTGAGCTGAAGAAAACAAGGCAGACCTCGTCAGCATGCAGCGGGGTACAAATTGCTTACCACGATCTTAGCTCCACTAGAGCTGCCTTGGTAGAAACATGCATTGCACCTTGAGGTTACTGTGATGTGTAATTCACCTCAAACACTTGATTTCCTTTGATAATAGCTCTAGCTCATATTGGGTGGTTGTAATTTTTTTATTTTTTTAAAAGTAGTTGCAGCAGACAAGATAATATATTCTTGTTCTACAATTTTTCCCTCCTCCTCTGTTGTCATGCTTTAGACCCTTGTCTTTCAAAATACCTTTAAAGCCTTTGGCCCCTTGAATCTACATGGAAGACCTTCTGCAGTGAACCAGTGAGCCATATTATGTTATATGCAATTGTTTCTTATAGAAAACAAAAGCAGATACACTCACACACAAGTATTTTGGCTCAGACTCTCATGGCCTCTCAGACTTTGGGTCTTAAACATTGTTGTCCTTCAGCTTGAAAACATAATGCTCCATTGTTAGTGGTTGATTGGTTTTGAATGAGGTTTATATAACCTTCTCATAACCCTTTCTTAAAAGATGTTGTTCATCACAGTTGATCATGGACTGTCATTTATTCCCATGCATCACCACTTTTTCCTTCCCAATCTGGTGGTGAACCAGAGTCACTTCTTACACCCATGGTCTGTAAATTGGGTTGTAGATGTAAAAGAACGGTATGGTAAATGCAGTTTCAATATGCTCTCAAATCTCTGACATTTGAGGCAGCATTAAAAGTATTGAATGTCCTTTATTAGCGAGCAACAGTCATTGTCTAAATCGGTAGAAGCTCTCCTCTTACGAAACTCTTCTCTCAATGCTCTTATTCTTCTATCTTGTTAAGTTGGGGTCGACTGTGATTTACCTACTGTATATACAGTATGTTAGAAATGTGTGGGTTAGCTAGTTTGATGAGATGAAATGTAAAACATGTAGAATGGAGGACATGTAAGGCATATTTTTGCAGGTCAATCAATATGTTAGCCTTGTATGATAAAATGCCTCACCTTGCATTCCTGCTTGTTCATTTGTAGCATGTAGGTTTCCACTGATTACCAGGTTGAAATGCAGAGTAAGTTGGGGCAATGAAATTCAAAACTTTCAAAAAGAAGACTAGATAGGAGGACATTTAATCTGAAAGATTGTTGCACCTGATAAATGAATCATTGAAATTAATCACTGACCTCACCTTAGATACATCATGGTTATTTATTGCTGCTTGGGAGGTAAATACTAAAACTAAATAAACGCAAAATGTTATTCAGTAAGTCAGAGCGTACAATAAAGAATAGGTTTACAATGCAGAGTATGTTGGTGGGTGTGTTTTGTCTCCAGCCTCCAATCTGTCTTTGCTGTGTATCTGAAAAACTAATGAAATACTAAAATGAAAAGCACTGCCCTTTCTAATTTGAAAAGAAAAAAAACTGTGCATCTGGGCATCCAAGTAGCTTCCTCACTTTGAGGAAAGTTGGGTAGATACTTCAGATTTATTCTCTAGGGTGGTTTTGTTTGACACATGCCCTGAAAAGGCTCATTAGGTGGGCAGCAGAAAGGACCAGGGATAAGTCATTAGTATCTAATGGCCACAACTCCCATAACCCCCCATGGCCCCAAAATGACTTGTTACCTGTGGCCTTCCTAGTAAAGTGGTCTTAATTTTTCTTAGGATGGATGTGAGGGCGTCATGGACAATGGGATTGTGTCACTGCCAGGATTTACTACTTGAATATAGGTGGATTCTTTCACTCCATTTATCTTCTCTGTGCAAAATGTCTACATTATTGTCCCCAAACCAGTGTCCCTTGTCCTGAAGATGAAGGTGCACTCCTATTGTATAGGGGCTTCTGTGTTCTCCCCAGTGTAGAACTCATGGCATGACTTACATTCTATTAGTCTTCTTGTGTTTTACTGTTCAGTCTTTTGTGTGGACAAGTCTTAGTCTCAGTCTGTCGGTGGGTTTGCAGTAGTTCCTGTCTCAGTGAGTCAGGGAGGTCAGTACAGAGGGAAGGAGAACAAGGGATGATCCTCACTGAAGCAAAATTTTGAATCTGTGAAACAAGTACAAACACAAGAAATAGTTACTGCACAAGCCAATGCCCGCACAGTCTGACAGTAATTAATCTCCTTTTGGGTTACAAATGGTTGGCCTGCTCCTGCATTAACCTCAGTCAGCATTGACACTGTGCTAATCTCTTCTCCTCTCTGACATTCACGCTGCTGCTGATGAATACAGGACACCCAGCTTGGAGTCAGGCAGAGATTGAAGGGGAGGGCCCATCTTCAGCCTTTAGTCCTTCACTCTTGTACCATTGCTGCTTTACTGACAGAGTAATTAAATAGCCAGGACTGTTTGATCTGTACAGAGCCAGTACAGAGGAAACAGTGGCTGAAGTCAAAACCTGTCCAGGATCTCCAGTTGCTTTACTTTATTTTTGTCATGACCTGTCTCCTTGTTTCTGTCTGTGTATGCATAGTAGTGATAATGTGTAATGTTATTTACCTTAAAGTTACAGTATGTAACTTTTTTGGAATATTTTAAATATTTTTGGTAGATGTATTTGTAGTAGATTTTGCATGGGTTTTGCAAAATCTCATTTGGCAAGAGATGAAGTCAGACTCACTCGCAGCACTGGAGGCAGTGTAGAGATACTGTATTTAGTGTACTTTCTAAGTAAAGCTCCCTCTTCTAACCAATCTGAGAATTTCAATAATTCAATAATTTCAATAATATCAATAATATCAATAATATCAGCTTGGAGATGGCTAGGAAGAATAGAGTTACCAGTGTTACAAAATTGCATCTTGTAGCTTTAAATCAGTCTGACGAGTCAATTTGCATATTTATTCACTGGTGTCTTTGCACTGACTTTGTACTTGTTGTGCCCAATGTGAGATTTGTTGCACATTCACACGCTAATACAAATCTAAAACCAAAAAGTACATGTGTATGTGACATCTCCGTCCAGCAAATATCCCCCAGAACCATTCTGTGCAAGTTCAGCTGCTTCCTTCTATCATTCCATTCAGAAGTACAAGTGTGTTTAGCCAAAACAACATTCACCAGATTTTAAGACACATTTTTTATACCTTTACATGGGTAAACTTTGAATGTAGAGAGTGGATGTGGAAACATCTCTTTTGGTAGCAGTAAGGAAGTGGATGGAGAGTTAAAATATTAACAATGTGTATGTGTGTGCTTGCGTGTGTTAAACTTTTTTTTTTTTTGCTATTTGGAAAGATCTCTGCATTTGTAAACCCCACAGGGCATTCAACATGGCAAAAATGTTTCAAGCCTCACTAACACAAAATCTATTTTCCTTTAATCAAGAGAGTGGTATGGTCTGTGCTTGTTAATGGGACAATGTGTGTGGATAGAGGAGAGAAAGGGGAGAAAGACAGGAGCGTCATTAGATCATGGAAAGAAGGAAAAAAAAGACAAAGCAGAGGTTGGGTGTGTGTGTGTGTGGGAGGGGGTGGGTATCAGTAGAAAAAGCCTTTTCATCTCTTTCTGACATCTTCAAAGACAATGAGCCTCATTCATTAACACACTGAACACGCTTGCTCAGTTCAGACACACACATGCAGCCTAACCAAACCACATGCCCTCTGTGTGGACAAATTTCAGTGACAACACCTTTAATAACCTAAAAGGAATTTGGACCATTGTTCCCTTCCCAACCTATGGTCGTGCATGTGAGCAACTGAGTGTATTTACAAGTCGGGAAAAGACACCTGATTTCAAATGTACTCTTTCCGTCTCTGTCACTCCATTGCTGACTTTACTGATGGGAGTGTACATCAAAAGAGCAAATGTTTTGAAGCAAATGCAGCATGTGGGCGGGAGGCAACACAAAATTCTGCTTGAAGATGAGTTGACAGAGAGAAAAACCTTTTTTTTCTATCAGTGATATTGTTGTTTTCTTTGTTTTGTTTGCACTAAGACAGCGCTGCATTAGGCTCTTGACTTTGTTGACATAGACAGTTGTTCACACTGATGCAGTCATCCACCACTAATCAGACACAGACTTACTTCTCAAAGTTGGTACTAGTGTGCCAGAGCCAGCCAGTGATGGTACCATGTCATTCATCATTATGCTCTGCCTCTGGCTTCACAGCACCGCTAATACTTAGCTCAACAACAGTGACTACTAAACATAGGCTGTTAATGTTAGCCCATGCTTAGCTTTAGCAGTTAGCTCGCTAATTAGCAAAACCAGGTTTTTTTCTGATAAATGATAGACCAATTTTTACCTTTAGAACAAAGCTTCAGTTGATCTCCTGACTGTCCAGTCCTTAGCCCCTAAAGCAACTGGTTCTTAGACTTTTTTGTGACCACCAAAAAAATGTACGCCCAATATGCACACTTCTTTTAGCTCTGTTTTGGGTCTCAACCATATCCCTAAATAACACATCTGGCTCTAAATGTCTTAGTCTAGTTACTTTACCTCACTTTTGCAATGAGTTCAATATTAATGGTGTCTGTCGGACACTTTACTTTACTTTCACTGAAACAATATTTCGCTAATGGTGGTAATTGTTGGATTGAAATTTTTAATACAGATCTGAACTGTTTTAAATTGTAGTACCGATTCTTCTCCTATTGCATCAGTAAGTCTTCCACTTCTGCCTGCAATCAGTTTTACTGAGACCTTAGACTGAAGTGAAACCGTAGCGTTGTGTCACCAAAACAATGAGCTAAAAGCTTCACAAAACTCATAAACGTGGGTGAGTAATATCTGTGGGTTCAACACTCTGAATCACACATTTCACATTGCACATAGTGATCAATTTTTAATATAAAAATATTGATTCTATGCAGCTTTAAACCTGACTCACTAAAACATTTGCACGTAGCTTCATTAGTGATAAACCACAGTTTCAGCTAATTGTCGCATGTGGCTCTATGAAACAACCTTGCTGCAAACATACCTGCTATGCTCTAATGACTACAACATATGGAAGGAAATATGTTGCATCATATATACTGTGTATTACAAATGTGAAGAAGTGCCCACACATCTACAGTATTTCATCAATTCTTATACTACATCTGTAATGAATAATGCATATGTATCAGTGTGTAGTTCATGCTGCTCACTGGGTTTCTCCACATTCAAGTGGAACTGTTCACAGATTTTTTTCTAGTGGCTGCATATGTGAATGTATCATTTTATTTTGTGTTTATTTGTGCTGGAGGCCCCTTGCAGTTAGCAGTGCTCTATGCTTGTTATTGTTAGGAAAACATCTAGCTATATATCTCTATCCTTCTGTCTTTCTTTGTGTGTGTGTCTCCACTGCTGTGAATCTGCAGATGAAAATGCTGCAGGGTTCAGAGTTGGTTTGTAATCGTGTGTCCATATGTTTGCCTGTGTATATGCATTTTTGAGGGGGTGTTTCACTTCATTTGACAGGCAGACAGGAAGTGATGATGTGATGGGCAAGGAGGACATGAGTGGGTGACAAAACGGTTTGGATGTTAAAATGAGAAAACACAGCCTTGTCGACACAAACCACAATTAGCTTTTAAGTTTTATTACTGTAGTAATTAAAAATCAGACAGTTGATGTCTATTGCATTATATTACAGCAGCAAATGCTGATTTCAATAGGGTCCAAATCTTGAGGTGAACATATGTTGGCATGTACCATGTATGTAAAATAAACACTGGGGTGGCCTTTTTAGGTTCAGTGTAAATTCACAAAATGTCATATCTCACCAATATGGCAGATTTTGTGGACAATTGTTTTCCCAGCCTGCCCCAGTATGCAGCAAGATTTTTGGCTAGGTTGTTCCAACAGGGCATAGTTCAGCCCACAGGAAGATTTCCCTAAGCTTCCATAGGTTAGTCAGAGCAGAGAAGGATGAGGCCAGGGGGGCCTGAAAGGCATAGACTCAAACAAGCCTTTTTAGTCTTACGGCATGTTGCATTATAATATTGGACTTTTTTAAACTTGAAAATCATATAATCCTTTATATCTTTTATATAATCTTGTAATTGTATAATCTTGTGTGGAGCCCCCAGCATAATATGGCAACTTCTAATTAGTTATACACATACATATAATTACATGTATCCATAAAAGCCATCTATAATCTTGCCCACCATATCAAAATATTCCATAATTCAATTATTCTATTTTCTGAGTAAATTCAGTTTTTTTATACACAAGTGCTGATGCATGATTTTTGCAGAAAGTGTCACAAGACACTGCATGTAATAATGTCATAATAGCCAGCACTGCTCATGACCACTGTTTTTTTAAGCTTTGCATCTTGCACCTTCTTATTGGTGGTTAAAAACTCTGACCAATTGATTGTTGCGTACGGCATGCCTCATCTGCAGAGGGGCTTACTCATAATCCTCTGCAGGAGGCATGTTCTAGCTGTAATGCTGCAGGTTAATTTATAAGTCATGTCTTTATTTAAACACAGTAGGTTGTCTCATAATCAAATCTAGTTTTCAATCTGTGCACATATAGTGCATACAGTGAATTCAATGGGACTTGGTGAAATTGTTTTCCAAGCTGAACAAATGTGTGTAATAGTCTCTCTGATCTCTGATCATATAGCCAATTTGTCTCAATAATGAGACAGGTTTTTCAGTAGAGCCTTTAAAGAGAAATAATGTCCAGTGTTTGTTAAAGAAAACTATCTGACCTTTTCTAGTAAGACACAATGGTCAGCTGTGATGAAATGCAAGACACTGTGACAAACAGAGTCAAGAGGTTTTAAAGTGGAGGGACAGTTATATAATCACCAAACTCAGGCACAGATAAACAGGATCTGTTTCTGCAAATGTGTACTACTGACTTTTAATTTTCTACTCTACAGTTTCTCAAAAGTGAGTTATCATTAGTCCTACAGAGGACAAAGTTTTAATTTGAGGCCTATTGACCAAGAGATTTCTCAAGTGAGTTGTGTAAGAGCTTCCCCTGCTACACTGAGGTGTGCCCAGGGCCGCTGGCCACACGCCAGCTTTTAGCCCTGTCACTTGACTATGTGAATGGTGTGTGAGCCGAGGGTAACAAGGTGACAGTGATGGTACCTGGGTGAGCAATGAGCACTGAGGCACATGCAGGCCATCTGTAGTGAATACTCAGTTACCGCTCAGAGGTCAAACACTGAGAGGGATACCAACCACAGTGCTCCTTTTATTTCTCAGGCCTAATGACCTGCAGTATATCCACACATATAATTCACCATATCCCATGGAGGACAGGACCGTTTGTCCATGTGATCCAGCATGTCGGCATGTCTGGTTTCACAGAGGCTAACTAAAATCAGCCTCTCAAAATGGACTCGCAGAAAGTCTCAGCTTACACACGGTTTATTCAGGCCACACAGTGCTGAAAGACAAGGCTGTGTTTACCAGAGTTCATTGGGACCCAGTCCTCCTTTTCCAGACAGAAAATCAACTGTAGTAAAGTCTTTTAGTTGGTGCCAGAGAATTGAAATACCACAGGAAATGAATTTAAATACCAATTCATTTCTATCAAACAATATTTTGCCCAAAGCCTATGGACACTGATACTTAGACATATACACATACAGATGACTTGATGTTGATAAATGACTGTGATAACCGAGAGCCATTAATTCTCCAGTTTCACTGTCATTGTAATGCTGAGCAAGTTTTCTCCAGATGTATTCTAGTGTAACAGTCTCATATATCTGTAATTGTTGATGATAATGAACCATGATACCTTGGATCAGACAGTTCACTGTACAAAGCACAGAGAATCTGATATTTAATGCTAAATAACAGTATGACTGTGGGTGTTTCAGGGAAAGGGAGAGGTGGTGATTCCCTCCTCTACAGGAATGCCAGGAGGTTAGCTGGAAGGGGCAGGTGCTGAAAATAGGGTGCCGTCATCAAAGCAGAGATCTGTGACTGCTGTTGTGACAAGCATGGTACAAAAACCTTTCATGTGTCCATGCCCATACGTGATCTCCCACATGTGCCCTCCTCTGGCTAAGTCTATTTGCTGTGCAGCCCATCCCTACCAGCCATGTCAGACAAGAGGAACTTCAAAAGGCAGAAACGAAAATGCACTTTTATCTTTTTCCAATAGCTTGCAACCTGTAGTGCATTTGTCCCAGTGATCCCAAGAGGAACAAAGATTGAATACTGACGTCCTACAGCTGATATGTTTGTTCGGTAAATAAGAACAGAGGAAAACAAATAGCACACAGCGCAGCATAACGATAGATGGAATGATAGCTCCAGGTCAGCTCTTGTGCCCACGTACCTTTAGTTTTGCATCATCCTGACAACACGAAAGCCTTGTCTGGAACTAATGGGAAATTGAGGTTGATTGCAAATTTCAAACCTTAGTCTCAGTGGCCGAGTGTGTGACATATATATTTCCTATTACTACTTTGAATTCTGTAATTACTTTCTGGTGCACACACCAGGTAGCTCCACTCGTGCACTTTCATTCTTGTCTGCCCTCTTTGTCATGCAATATTGTTCATATCCCATAGAGAAGCACAGTTTCTCAGTGTTACATTATTATTAAACTCAAGTAGCCAGAGTCGTGTCTTGCGAGGCTGAAAGAGGTCTGAAGAAAATCTCATAACAAAATGTGATAGGGAAACCTGAGCTAATCCTTAGACAGCTCTTCGATTAGCTGTGAGTTTAAAATGTTAGCCTCAGGAAACAACACCATTGGCTGGGTCCAAACAAGGTCCCTGCAGGATAACATCATTAGTTATAATGTAAAAATCTCACAATGTGTGCACTGTTTTACACATCTTTGTGTGCTTGAATCTCTCAAGACAAGAACTTGGCAAGACTAGCCTGTCTATTTGAGATTACAGGGTAGTGTCCTACTATTTTCCCTGCTGCTACATCTACATGCCTTCATTATGAACGCCACCCTCCACCCGTACCTTGTATAATACCTTACCACCCTGCTACAATAAACACTGTTGCAGACACAGTATTTAGCTGCTGTGAACGCTGTAGCTGTCTCACCCTCTGCATCTCTCTTCTAATGATATGTCATCGTTAGCATCCCCAGTAAGCACAGGTAAGCCCTGTCCGTCAGTGGTCTACTTCCAACAGGACAGAGCCAAGGGGCTCCACTAATAAGTTAGGACTCCATATGGCTGGGCTTGGAGTCTAGTTTGTTCTAGAAGGGGGTAAACGGAGCGGAACTGACCCCAAAATGGACTTATCATAGGTATGATGGCTACAGATGAGGGAGTTTAGTCCACATGGCCTCATTACACTGGCCTGCACCTGTGATCCTGCTGCACAGCACATCTGCCATCCATACCCAGGCTCCTCCTTTACTGTTAGCTTTGCAGCCCTCATGTTGTAAGACACTGTAATTCATGAATATAGATACAAATACTGTATATCTCTCCTTTAATCCCTCTACCAGAACGTGTGTGTACCAGCTCTAAATGAGCTTTTGTGTGTATAGGTCTGATGAGGAGATATATATTTTATTGTGTAGAGTGTGCAGTCATACCTACTGAGAGTTTTTCTCTAACAGCTTATAGCTCCTCATCATAGCCAGTCTGAGTTTCCTTTCATTCATTTTATCTTTCTATAATCTACACCGTGGTGTATAGTACACATGTATAAGTGTAATTCAACACATTCACAACCATAAGGCAATATGTTTACACAGAAATGTAGTGTCAGTAAAGAGTTTTATTGGGTTTTGCAGCTAATGCTATAATAATCATAATTATGTTTTTGGATTCCACAATTACTCTAATTTTACAAGACCAGCTGTGATATTGTCTCATTGTGTTCAGAGTGCCTGGTCTGGAGGAGTACTGAATGAAAACAGGTAAACTGTCTGACCTATTGTAGCCATTTGTTTTGAGCATGCTGTGATTAACCGGTCTATGCTTCCCAGACACAGCTGCAGCTGCAGGCGAGAGCATTTTCACTTCACGGGCAACCTGCAAGTTGTAACTACTTTTTCTATTTAGACATGAGTCCTTTTTAGTTTGGGGCACACTGTGATCAGATGATAGCTCATATTTACCTCGATAAAGCTAAGCTGTTTTAATGTGAAATGAGGAGAGTTGTGCATTTGAAGGTTTCTTTGAACTGTGATCATGTTAGCTGTGATCATGCAACCCTGCCTCAAATATTTATGCTATATATCCACAGAATTGATTCAAATACAGCTCAGTGATAAGCAGTGTACTTTTTTCTGATGTATAATCAGAGTGGGCAGTAAGATAATCTATAAAACATAATATTCAATCAGCCATTATTGTTTGGAAGCTCTTTAGTGTGGGCCAGTATGCTCTCAGCCACTCATCGTCTGTCTCTCTGAACTCATCCTTCTCCAGGAAGAAAGCCACGCTGAGCTTCGAAGCCTCAATTAAATACATGTGCAATATGTTTTTCAAAGAATGACACAGCAGTAGCCCAATAAGCTATTCACATTAACTTGTATAGGCTGTATCAAAGACTGTGCTGTCTGCAGCACTCATATCCCTGTGTTTTAAGCATCGATCCTGGTTCTCATGTTCCTTTAACAGCAGACACCACCAGCTATAATCAGACTCATCAATTCCCTTGCAGTGAAGAGACCCTTGCAAAAACCCTTCTCTCATTCTCTTTTAATTTTTTTCCTACAGTATATTGTTATTATTTACCCATAAGCTGCCTCCCAGCCATTAGTAGTATGTTTACCTACTATTTGCATGTTATACACCTGGTGTGCAGACAGAGTCTCTCTTTCATCTGTGTTTTGCTGGGCTCAGTGGCATTTGTCTTGCAGACCTTTGAGTTTGGGTTCACTGGACAGAGCTTTTTGGAGCCGTACATGATCCGTAGACAACTGATTTTTGTGCGACAGAAGGCAAAAAGCAATTCACAGTTCAACTGCCATAAGCATGTCAAGAGGAGCTAATTTTTTCCTTTTCCCTTTTCTTTTTCCATGGAGATTTGTAGCTGATGTCAGGACTGCGTGAGGAAAGCCAGACAGACGTGTTTGTTTTTCATTTAAGGCTGCAAGAATCATCAAGGACACTGAACAATGCGCAGCGCGCATTCTTCGCTTTCTTCCACGTGGGCAGAGGAAGGGAGATACTAATGAGATAAGAAAAATACAACATAAATATGCCGGCTGTTGTCTGGACTATTAAAAATTTGCATTTTCTTAACATCATTAGGACAGAATCTGAGTGTGAGTGGTAGTCATGGTGATGGGGGAGACATCTATAAGGGCATGTACAGTACTTGGTTTATGTGTGTTTTAGAGGCAGATAAACCTATGGAGAGTGACGCCATAGGTACTGGATGAACATACAGCCATGGAGTATAGTACAAACTGCTGTTATAACTCTATTGGCCTTATTTGTTCACATTTGTGGTGGTGTGAAATCAAATTGGAGACCGAGGCCTTATCTCCTCCACAGCAGGAACATGATTCTGTGATGAATATAAGAATGTGATTTCTCTAAAGGTGACAGCTAGGATAATAGCAGTGAAGCAGACTGGAATATACAGTACTGTAGTGTCAATTCAGCATTTATATGCCAGGGCATCATTCTGTATGTTTACTCCAGCTGACGTTTTCTAATAACTCTGAAATGTGTGTTTAGGGATGGAGGAGAAAACACGGCAGATAGAAAGACAAAAGCACTATAACAATCCGAGAGGACGTGGTGTACATAGCCGCCTCTCAGACTCCATTAAGGCTGATGGCGCCCTCATAAAGCTTCTCTGCGCTTTTCCTGCTTATGCTTTGTTCTTCATTCAAAACACAAAGTGACGTTTGAACTTGACACATTCAGGCCACAGCTGGTTTAGGCTTTCATACACTCACATTTCTGTTGTACACATATTTTTTTTAAAAACACTGACTCACTGAAATAAAGACTTAAGCATTGCAATTCTTATTCAGCACTATGAAAGGACAGGTCTTCAAATTCTCTGTGGAGCCGTTCATGGTACTGACAAAAACTGCATCACTGTAAAGTAGTTTTTTTACCCCCTACAGCCAACAGGATGCCATGTGTCCATAGTATTCCTCCTCCAAAACGGCTTATGCAGACAGTGGGGGGAATAATAAGAGAGATGGCAGGGTCCTGATCTGGCACGTTCCCCTTTCTGCCTCCCTCAGTACCTGTCACTGTTAGTAAAGACTGTTAGCAAAGCCTGTCAGCAGCATTTACATAACACACACTGCAGCTCATGTCATAATGACATTAAGTCAATTGGCCTATAACGTTACTTTTGCTTAAACAAGCACACTTTTTTGCAGTGGCTCCCAGCTAGACAGGATACAGAGGGCAAATGTGGTCAGAAACACAAACAGAAGCAAAAAAATCAATATTCATTAACGATCTGGTCTGGAGATCAGGTGGGGGAAATAAGGGAAATAAGGCACGCTCATATTGGAACAGCAAGGATAATTTATTTTCATATTTGGGTTTAGGGTATGGGCATAAGACAAAAACTCTGAATTTTGTCATTTTGTGGTGCTATGTACACCTTGATAAGTTAAAGAACACAGAAGACAGCACATCATAATGCTTTTGTCTCAGCTACTCTTTGGCTGACCCTGTGCTGCTGCTCAACACACCAGCGGTTTCTTTTTTTTCCAGGGCATTCCACGTTGTTGTATTTGCCGGATGCAATTTGTACAATGCCTTTGTTTGTTTTTCCCTCTATTCTCGGATTCATAATAGGTTGCCATTTTTCTACAGAAAACTCTCTGGTATTCAACTTTATTTATCCCTTATAACAACAAATGCAGTGTACACAGATAAAACCCCTAAAACCAAGAGTTCTCTTTCAGAGCTAGTTATAGCTTGACACACCTGGGTAACAATAAGCAACTGTCAGTCATATTCCAGTGCTTTTTTCACCTAAACCATGAAAAAAACAAACTCACATGTGGGATAGTGAAAACAATAGATGTTTGGCATTTTATTAGGCAAATTATTTAAATGCACAAGTAAGAATATCACCCAAACTGACCTTAATCCAGAAAAAAGTTTCCTGTCCTACAGACAAAATTTATGCAGATAGAGAAAGTAAAACTTGAACAAAGTTGGACAGGAGTGAAGGCCAAAAAAGAACAGAAGGCTCATTTCTACAGTGTAAGGGAGCAGAGTGTTCAGAGAAATAAAGGACACAAGCAAGAAACAAAAGGATAAAAATACACATCGCCCTTGAGAATGAAAGAAAATGACAGATGGACAAGCAATTTCTTTTAAAGATATTAGGAAAGGCTTGCAGTAAGTAAATGTCAGAAAGGAGAGGAGTGGAGGAGATGAGCAGTGGTCCAATGGGACATGTACCACATGGCTTGTAGGTCTTTACTGGATACAGTCTTCTATCACTGTTGGAGCGTGCTGTTTCACAGGCCCTTCGGTGCACTGTTTCAATAGCTGTTATTCGCAGCAGGCGCAGGCAGTACTAGCCAGTGTCAAGGCAAATCTAACGTGTATGCCACAGCACTTATAGCAGTTTTTCGTTTAAGAGTATAGCAATGCTAACAAATAATAGTATTTACTGTATGCAAAAACATTAAAAACAAGCATACAATTGATTTTGGTGAAAATCATATTGCTTAAAATCTTTGCTCCGCTTTCTAAAAGTACCACTAAAGAGTGGTTGCTTGAGTCCCACTACCTGCGATTCCTGGCACCATAAACACAGTCTCACTGAAGAATAATTTAGCATCCATGACTGAGGGCCATTATGCAGCAGAGTGCAGCCTTGCACTGTCTGGGGTAGCACAGGAGTGGACAGAGAAGGACAGAAACATGTATCAAGTCCAGGGGGGTTGATTCACAGTATATGGGCATGGACTGTAGAGTAGGGTGGGCACTGCCGACATTTATAGCGCCCTGTGGATGAGGCAATAGGGGCGAAAGATGCAGTGGTAGGTTGGCTCAGGGTGATGATGAAGTGACCCCGGTGCAAAGCTCTACTTCTTCTCCTCCCTGCCCCTCTGCCACCCGCTGTAACCAGGATTGATGAGCATGGGCCAGCGAGGAGACACTGGGCTAGATTACAAACATACCACTTTGTCTTGTGTGCAGCAGTTTTTCAAAGTGTACCAGTGCTCCCTTTAATTGGTTGCAATTCCTCCAAAGCTAGTCTCTCTGCACGACCCGCACATGTTCTATATTGTTCTAAGGGGGAAGGGTCGGCAGACGGGAGGGAGGAGGAGGAGGAAGTGTGTGAAGGAAAGTGAAGGAGGAGATTCTGAAAAAATAACAGCTGCAAGAGTTGCTGGAGTCTCTTAATTCTCTTTATCACAACCTCAATGCTGGGTGTGCGCGTGCATGTGTGTTTTCCAAAAGCAGAATATGAAACATTCAGACTTTGCGTGGCCTAGATTTAATGCTTTTTTTTCCTCTTTTTTCAAGGCAGTCAAGAAACATGAAAGGTTGAGGAAAAAAAGTGTTTAAACGCAGCTTGTTTGGTAGCACAGGGATTGATAGGACTATTTTTTTAGTTGTTTTAGAAGGAGGAAGGATTGACTGTGTTTGCAAACTATTTGAATTACTGCAAAGATTGAAGCTGCTCTCATCAAATGCGGATGAATATGAGGATGAATAGAAAAGGAAGATTAGAGAAGCAGTGCTGGCATAGATTTTAATAATTCCTCCCATAGAGTAGCAGGTGCAAGTCATACACAGGTGTTCACTTTTATTAGATCTAAGTGTTGTATCCTAGCAACCTGGCTGTGGGAATAGACCGATACCCCGCCCATGCCCCAGGGGCTGCTGGGATTGAGATTCTGATTAAGGCTTTAGGCCAGTCGGAGAGGGGATTGCAAATCATCAGCGCAGCTCTTCAGACTTGTGGGAACCTGGCAGCTCTCGACCCTTGGGGGTCCAAAACCAAAAACCCAGTGATGATTCAAGAGAAGCCTTGATGATTCAGCAGGCTACATCCTTATAGCTTCACGGCCTGATGATCATGTGCTCTGAGGAGGATTTGCAAAGTCAGGAGAGAGAATTCAGAGCACGTTTGAGCATATCCTTGTGCAGCAGGGGCGGGTTAATTGTGAAAAGTCCATGAACTTGTGTTTGTTGAACAGCCTCTAAGCATGGGACTTTGCTTGTATCTCTGTGTATCTCAGTGTGCAAGTGTGAGGCTATGCATTTGAGTGTGTACTCTCATGTGAGCACAGCGCATTTATTATTTTTAATGTGATTCTTGAATCACAGTGGAAGGCTGCTAATGAAGCTCGTTGGGTGTCTGGGCTGCAGTGGTCTAGTACTGCTGTTTACTGGCTACCTCCACCCATTTCCCTCTCTCTCTCTCTCTCTCTCTCTCTCTCTCTCTCCTTCTCCTTTCCTTTCTCATCAAGGCCACATAGGGAAAACTACAGAGATGCACCAGTGGCTAGAGTGGGAGTCATAAAAAAAGGAATTAGGTGGATGTGAAAAAAGGGAGGGAAAATTTGAGGAAACAAAAGGAAAGGATACATGCAGGAATGAGAGAATGAAATGGGGAAAGAAAGAGAAGATGTGAGATATATAATAAAACAGATGTCAGACAGAGACATTGTTAGTGAAGGGCTACATGATGAGGAGATAGTAAGCAAGGGAAGAAGCAAATAAGGAGGGAGGTGGATAATATGCTGACCCACTTTGCTGGCACCATGCTGAGACTCTAACCAGTGCGGCAATAAATAACACACGGCAGGCCAGCATAGTCTAACAGCTGCATAGTGGCTGTCTGTCCCTCCTCGCACCCCTCATCCCTCGCTACCGCCTGCCTTGCAGCCTCCACCCATAACCTCATAACTCTACCCATCGCTTCCGTCACTCAAATATTTATGCACCCCTGAGAACTGTGCGGTTTTTGTGTATTTCTATGTACAATCCAAACATGCCTTCAGGCACGTGAGTGGATGTGGGTTAAGCAGACAGTGGGATATCTGGGATTGGTCTGTGATATGTGCAGGCTTAGTCATGGCGATGCAGATTGATGTCGATGTTTACATGGAAGCGCAGGTGCACTGGCAAAAATCCTCCTGTTTGCAACAGAGAATGAAGGAAGGACAGAACAAAGAAAAAAAGCATCAGAAATGGGGTGAGAGACAGAGGAAGCAATAAAGAGTAAAGTTACACATAGACACAGAGGAGTCAAGGCCTTTGTGTTAAAGTGATTATGGCCACTGTGTATATGCATGTAGTAT
The DNA here is from genome assembly GCA_900302695.1 of Helostoma temminkii. Taxonomy (NCBI): domain Eukaryota; kingdom Metazoa; phylum Chordata; class Actinopteri; order Anabantiformes; family Helostomatidae; genus Helostoma; species Helostoma temminkii. Next base: position 38,934 of record OMLM01003817.1, on the reverse strand, counting down.
TTTCATCAGGAAATATAAGCTGCTTGGTGATACGAAGATTAATGTAACGTATTAATAGAGTGCACTTTGAAAAGGGCTGTGTTGTTTCACTTGTCAGAAAAAAAAGTGAGTTATTGGCTAAAGCTCAGCATTTCTGCAGAGGTTTAAAGTCTGTCGGCCAAGTAAATTCTACTGTAGGTTTGACATCTGTACTTTTGGGAACCATTGGTATACACCGTGTTATGTACCTGAGTCTCTTGTGAACAGAAAGGCACATTCATCAACGTCTGCGACAGAAGAACACTTCTGGACCAAGACTTTTTTTTTTTACATACAGTATATCTTGAAAGCTTATGGACACATGAACAAAGTATCTGGACACCATGGTATTTTTATGTTGCTAAGCACTTTTAGATAAGATAACATAAGATAAGATCAAATGTTTGTGAGTCTAAGGGTGCTTTTATACCTACCTTGTTCAGTCTGTCTGAATCGAACTCATTTGATTCAGACAGTTCATTTTCCACCTAGTGCAGTTCATTTGGACAGATCTGAGAGCACAAAGACCCTTTAATGGATGTGGTCACGTGGTGATTCAGCCATAAATGAACGCTGAAGGGGTTCGCTTGGTGGTGGGAACGCGATCGGACCTGGATTCATCCCAAAACAGCAGGTTTTTACCAAATGGCTACTTGATAGCACACCTTCTTTACAGTGTGAAGCAGTGCTGTATTTTCAAGATGTTCTTTTGACATGCACTCAACAGCTTGCTGGCAGAGTTTTGGTACATCACAGACAATTACCACAGATATGAGTAGACTCATTTCACGAATGACCGTAGACTATTCTCACATGGCCCACAGTGCCAATGCAAACAAAGGGGAAAATGAATCATGTACAGAAACTGGTCCCATGATTTTGAGTACAGAACAGTAATCAAAGCCTTGTAGAGCTAGAATTTAGCTCTACAAATGAGACAGATCCCAATGAAATGTTGACATAAGAAACATACATTAAGATGTGTGCCCTGCAGCACACAATAGGCTTTGACTTTGTCAATCCACCTCTCGGTGTATGGGGAAGTGCTGTGTTTGCAGCTGCTCCTGCACTGAATTTGTCATCAAACACAAAGGCGAGCATAGTGTACTTTAGAGACCTGTTCAAAGCTAAAGCTGAAGAGATTTCTGTATGTGTGGGTATTGGATGGCTGTGTGAAGCCACTTGTCCTTGGAAGGGGCTTTAGCCATGGTGCTAGCAATCAATCAATAAGCAGTGTTGTGTGAAGGGGTCATGGAGACATGGCCCTCTCACTCTTTCTCTCTCTATCACCAAAAGGAGGCTGCCCTTTTTCCAGAGCACACAGAGGTGATTCTAACAACATGAGAACAAGTAGCACTTTTATTTTGTGGGGCTTTTATAGCACAAACCCAGTGGACTTATGACCAACCGCAAGATGCCAGTCAGTTACCTGTTAATTCGGTATAGCATGATTTCATAGTAGCATAAAAGTCAAATAAAAGTGAGGTGATTGTGGTTGAGTTGAATGAATGAGTTTTTCTTCACAGTCTAAAGTAAATAATATTATACAATAATATTTATTGCCTATTTGAAACATGCATGTTTGGTAGTCTTTTATTTTGTAAAGCATTATACAGTGTGATTCATGGATGTCGCACAAACAAGCTGTTCTACGTATTTATTGTCCACCCATGAATGTGTCATGAGCCTTTCCTGAACGGACTATTTAAACCACTCTCTAAATGACTAATGGGATTTCGTGTCAAGACACTGCGCCATCCATTTACTCTGTGAGCTAATTACTGACCTTTGTGAGTACAATAAGACAATGAATGGAGATACTGTATTGAATTTGAGACAGTGTGATGCTGATGAGCACTATATTGGGAAAAAAGACAAGTGCACGGAGAGAATGTGATGCTACTGTGAGATGTCATGTAAAAGCTAGGCAGGTGCTAGATCTGTTGTCACTGACCCACACACAAGAGAATCATCAAACACGCATCCACTCCACGGTGACTAAATGGTTGAATTTTAACTTGATACATGCGTTAATTTTGCTGTACAACTGCTCAGACGGAAACCATATTTGTTAGGTTGATGCAACATTAGTCTTTACTGTTCTTGGGTCTGGATTACCGTCATCTGCTGTCTTTGCTGTGATAATATCTGTCCACATTGTGTGTGTGTGTATGTGTGTGTGTGCGTGTGTGTGTGTGTGTGAGAAAGAGAGAGAGAGAGAGAGAGAGAGAGAGAGAGAGAAAGGGGGAGAGAGAGAAACAGGCACTGCAGCTTTATGTAACATTCATTCAGTTGTGCTCTTTGATAATCCCCTGTTGACAGTGGCTTCAAACATCAAAATGATTTCATCCAAACCACTTTGACACCATCAGCAATAAATGACCATATAAATGTAAACGAAATGAAAAAAAAAACAAACTAATTTTCTATGGTGCATCATTTCATATTTGGGTTCATAGCGGGGAGGATAAGAAAAAACAGCCATGTCTTACTCTTCTCAGCAGTGTTTTGCGGAGACAACATAAATCATCTTTCGTGTCTACATCTCAGTGATAGATGGGCAGAAAAACATAAGGCAGTCTACATTTTACTCCAACCTTCACACTGAATCTCACAAGTTATTTATAGACATGTTCTTTTCCACTTTCCCTCCACTCTTACTATTCATCGAAGGAGATGTGGGTAGTTTTCAGACTGCATATGCATTGTTAACATGCTGTCCTGATGGCGGAGCTCAGGGCTGGGGATAAAGTGGATACAGATGACATGGCTGACTGTGCTGGAGGTGAAACACAGAGAGAAAGTGATGACAGGCAACCAAAAGTCATCAGAAGGCCACAGATCTCGAGTGATAAATGATGCCTTGGCACGTGTGTAACGCACCGTAGCTTTTGGAAAGATGTTGTCTGATTTATGCCTCCTTGTATTCCTTAAATGGCATTTTTTTCCTTTCATCACTATCATAAAGGTGTTTAATGAGGACAGTATGCATGCAGCAACTGCTGACTGCGCGTAAGGTCCTCTGGGCTGTGAAAAGTGCAGCAGTGGGAGATGGTAAGCAGAGAGAGAGAGAGAGAGAGAGAGAGAGAGAAAGAAAGAGAGAAGTGACTTAGACAGGTATTTAGTTTACTCCGCACAGCAGGATAATGATGCAGCACCCCCTCTTGGATCAATCAGTAAAACGATGCCTCATCCTGTGAATTTTAAAATGTGAAATGTTGACCTTTTAGTTTACCCATCAAGCCAATCAGTGTGTTTCTTCCTTAAATGCCAGCGCAAAGTAACAAAATGCATCATACCATCACCTTTTATCAAGAGTGAGCCCATGGTGAATCTGATTGTTTCTAAGTAACTTTTTCTAAGTTCCTAAGCAATGTTTTTTTGATTTTACTGACAATTGAGCTTTTTTATGAAACCCAGTGTTTGCTCGGCATGAGCGTAGGAGTCCTGCTGTGAAAAGGTTTTTGGAAATTATATGAAAATACCTGCAAAGTAAGAGTATCATTTTTAATATGTGACCCTTTAAGGTTGAATAGATGGCTTTATTAGTGATTAATAGCTGGCTGCTATTTATCATAAGGAAGACCATCTAATGGTCTACCAATGGAGAATCAGGACCAAATTCAAAATAAACCCTTTATGAACCATGACTTATCAGAAATTGGTACCAATACCATTAAATCTAACAGAAAAAATACTAATAAACTGCCTCTGTAGTAAAAGTTTTCCAAATGATTGTAGATAATGCTGTACACATATACGCGCACTGCAGCTCAGTGATTCATCGATTATGAGATGCCAGTGTTTGGCAGCTGGTTAGAGCCATTCTAGGAAATCACTGACTGAAGTAGTTAATAAGGCAAGTTGAAACCAAGTGGACAAAAAAAATGACCACAATTCACCACAAATTGAACATCACAAAATGATGATCTCTAACAGCGTAAAAGCGTCTGAGAATGGGTTGCGTTCTTCTCCTGTAAGATTGTAAACACAATGAAAAGAGGACGTGCTCGGTGCGACAGGGACTGATTCCGCCGTTGACGTTCTCTTTGTCACCAGTAAAATTAAATACCCTCCTCCCACTTTGTTCCCACCGACCTGCAGTGATTAAAACACAGCTGCACTTTGTCATGAATAAATGATCTTTCTACCAACCACTGACCGTGGCCAGCTTAAATTATTGACATACTTGAATAAACCTTTAATGCCCGAAAAACAACATGAGGAGAACGCGCATAGCTCTACACCACTACAGGCTAAATGTGAGATGCTGTGCCAGAGAGAATGATCCAGAGAGGGAACAGGAGCTCTTTACTTGGTGAGCCTGGTACACACACGCCCTGCGCCTCAGGGGCTGCTGGATCAAGTTTGGCTTTTCTTCCTCATACTAGAGGCTATTCACCGTTCCTCTGACTTTGGAGGTTACTTCTGCAGCACCAGTGTGGGTGGAGGTGTTTGGAATACACTAACAACAACTAAAATATTAATATATTAGAAGACAATAAGTGAAACACTAAAATTGATGTCTGCTCCCTAAATGTTGGCTATTCTCATATTACACATATTATACATACCTGTGTCTGATCTAGATGTACACATCCAGTTTAATTATGATGTTTTAGTCCAACGTCACTCTGCATTAATTAATTTATAAGTAAAGTCAGAAACCCATTAAAAGATGGTCACAGAGATTACTCCTGCCTAAACTAATAAATCAAGCTGAAAAACAAAGGAAAAGTATATTTTTCATTGCATGATTCTATAACTTCAACAAAATCATTACAGTGGTGTTGAAACTGGTTCTATTCTGCCGGAGTCGAACCGCAGTACACAGGCTTTTCAACATGATGTAACACATCATGTTGAAAAGCTGCAGTGTGTGTCTGCGAGCTGTTTCTAATTAATTTTTGACAACAGTGGAAGCCCATGACTGGCAGGTCTGCAGCTGAAGACAATGTAGCAGCTTCTCACCACGGAAAAAATAACACTACGTTGTTGAGTTTAGCTTTCTGTGAGCAACGATCAAGAAAAGAACTAAATGACATGGATATTATGGCCAAATTAAAAGAAAGTTTTTATTCTTGGTTGAAATGTGGTGGAAAGATTTACACCTTCAAAGCATTGATCTGCAGCCATATATTAGTTTAAACAAGCATTGGTGGAGTATTCTGGGACTGTGGGATCTGCATTGCCCCCGTCCTGTTGTAATGGACTGAATGAGAGTACAGAGGCAGGCAGGCTTACGAGGCAAAGGGTGACAGAGTTAAGGCTCATTGTAGACCACTTAGTGGCCTTTCAACCCTCGAGACCCCTCCACGATTCTTATGGTGGATTTCTGCTTATTCAATGTGCAAAGGTTAATGCAGCTGATGGTGGGCCGAGAGTGGGCTGAGAATGCATGATATGACATTTTACATAGTTATGGAATGGGGATAAGAGACAGAAACCAGCTCCATAGGTGAGTGAGAGAGAGCAAAGTGGAAAAGAAACAGAAGACAAATGGTAAAAGGTCATATCTACAGTTATTAATGCTTTTCATTGTTTCGGCTGCATGATATGTGCTAACGCGAGTCTTAATGAGAAACATTAGGCACATAACAAAAAGTGATTAATGTCTTAGGTGACCCAGAGCGGACTAAAATTTGTCAGATGTGGAGAGACTAATTGAAGGGATTTTGTGATTGGGAGGTAGAAACAGTGAAATTACCAGTGCACTGGTGTCAATTCAAACTTTGGTGAGTGAGGAATGAGGTAGCTGTGTTGCTAGAGAGCAGACCTGATGACCAAAAGAAGGTTAATGCCCCCAGACAAGCTGATAAAATACTAAAGCAGAAAGCAGTAAAAGGTATATTTATATCTGCCCTGACAATCACTGTTAATGATCCTTTGAGACAAGCACTGAACCTATAATTGCCCCATAGTAAGGAAGTGACTACTGTAATAGCAGAGGTCAGTAGCAGCATGTGAAGGTCCCAGGTGTAAATATGTGCAATTCATGACTGTTAAACAGAGAAGCATAGACAAAGGGTAAGCACGGTCAGTAGACTTTCTCTGTGTAAACTTATGTTTAAAACGGCAGGAGGAGCAGTGACAGCATGAAAGAAATAGAGCATCGAAGCATGACTTACCCTTCTAACCAATCAGGGATTGAAATATTCTCATTTATAGTAATTTCATAAGAATGACCTGAAGCACTGGAAAAACCAGTTGTGATCATTTTCCCCTGAACATCTCACCTCACAATGTCTTGTTTATAGCTCAGCCAATGGTGAAGTTGATGAAGTAAGCTGGAGAAACCCTAAGTGGACCAACAGTATATCTATCTATGGAAATATTTCTATATCATTTCCATGTGTTCATACATTTATGTATGCATTCAAGGTCACTTGCAGGCCTGGCTAAAGCTGTGTGACTGAGCAGAAGGGATTCTGACAGCAGTATTTTAGCTTAACTAATTCCAGCTCCACTGTCATGCTTAAATACTTTTTCCATGTACATTCCCTTCACCCTGGAAACACTTCAGAGGAAAGAACAGCGAGCCATAGATGGAATACATTTAAATTCACTGCTGTTTCTTTTCCATACACTAATGTGAAGTGTTACCCTCTTATAATGCAGTGTTTACCTCCTCTTTGACTGTACAAGTGTAGAGATATTAATATATTGCTCAAAAAAATAAAGGCAACACATAATCATTCTAATGTAAGTCCAAGTCCATCACACTTCTGGGATATCAACCTGTCCAGGTAGGAAGCAACACTTATTGTGAATCAGTTTCAACCTGCTGTTGTGCAAATAGAACAGACAACAGATGGAAATTACAGGTAACTAGTAAGACAACCCCCATAAAGGAATGGTTCTGCAGGTGGTGGCTACAGACCATTTCCCTGTCCTCATCCTTTCTGGCTGATTTTTGGTCACTTTTACAGAGCCCTACATAATGACCTCCAGCAGGCCACTAATGTGCATGTCACAATGTCAGAAAAAGGCTCCAAAAAAAAGAGGGCCTGACGTTCACAAGTGGGACCTGTGCTCACAGCCCAACTCCTTCTGCCATCTTCGCCACGTCGCACCACAGACTGTCCAGGAGTTGACTGATGCCCTAATCAAGGTCTGGGAGGATATTCCTTAGGAGAACATCCGTCATCTCATCAGGAGCATGCCCAGACGTTGTAGGGAGTGCATACAGGCACGTGGAGGCCACACATACTACTGAGCCTCATTTTGAATGAAGAATTTTTTTGTGGCCTCTTAGCTGTCTATAACATTGAGTTTTTAAATTTCCATACTGTTTTTGAATCAGTATAGAATAATAAAAAAAAGAAACTCATCATAAAATGTATTTGTTGCTCATATGCATGTATTTGTATTTAATGTATATTTCATAAAGCAGTTGACAGTATAGGACAAAATATATACACTGCACTTTTTACACACACTCCTGTACATACTGTATGTGTGGATAAAAAATGTCAAGGTCATGCTGTTAACCTCACTTTGGTTCTGTGTTTAGGAAGGTCTTTACTTCCCCCTGGAAACTCTACACATCCAAAGCTGGCTTTGTTTACACTGAGTGATAAGGATCCTTTCTATCTTGGTCACCATATGAGCTCATTCAGATGAAACAGCATGCTGTGAGGATGCTGTCGTAGCTTGTCCAGTCGATAAATCACACGCTGTAATGTGCCGTCCTCTCTTTTCTCGTTTTCTCTACGAAGTATGAATAACACTTAAATAAAGCTGAATGCTGCCCTGCTGCTCTCACCACAGCTCTTTATAACAGTTTCAGTCCTGTTTGCAACATACAGTATAGCCAGGACAAATTCAAGGGCTCCATCAGCAGACCAGAATAGTTACAGTACAGTAGCAAACAAAATGTGTGACAGAGGAAAATGTTGTTCTTAACTGTAAGCAGAATCTTCTCATCAAGGCCTCTCCCATTTAATTACCCTATTTCAGAGCTAACCACCCAGCTCCTTCTATCCTAATGCTATTTTATCCCAGGTTGGCCTACCCCCAGAACTTATTATGACTCAGAGGTAGTTGGCAGGTTGACCGTCCATCTTTATCACCTCCACATCAAACAGGAGTCCCCCTGCAGGCCCAGGCTCTTTGTAGCTTGGTGCCAAGCACTGTGCCTGTTTTAGGTGTCCTGATAACCGAGTGGCCTTGCTGGAGCTGGACATGCAGCCTCTCACCCCCTGGGCAGCCGCTGGCTCTGATGCGCTGCTGTAGGTCTGGCTAAATCTGGATCTTGATATGGATTCCCTCTCTGATCTTTCCCACTGTAGTTTGGAGCAAACACACATAAGCACACAGTACAACTTTTATCTAGCCTTGGCCAAACACATAACAGCTTTGGTTCATCAAATACACATAGGTTCACCTTACAGATCCCTTATGGCAAACACTCTTGTTTTCTCTAAGGCAAAGGATAGATGTGAGAGCTAGTTAGATTTCTTGTGGAAGTGTTTCTTTCCGTTGCTCTTTAACCTCCGTTTGTCCTGGCATTTGCTTTGTCCATATGTGGCGAAAGCGGCCAAAACACTGCGCCAGGGATCTGCTGAATTAATGATGCAAGAAAAACTCTGGCCAGAGCTACTGCAGCCTACCACAGCGGACACCGCATGGACTGCATGTTGACGTGGCTGCCGTATCCATGCGGCTCACCAAATGCTGACATATTTCATACCTCGGCAGCGAGGCCTTATGGCTTATCTGGCAAATACAGGCTTTTCATTTCATTGAATTAATTCCTCAATTTGCCTTTTGTTTTGCAGTGTGCTCACATATTCATTTATACACAATGGAATGCATATTGTGGTAAGCGGATGCCTCGTCATTGTCATTCAGCAGGAGACAGAGCACGTACTTAACAAGCAAAAGCTCGTTAGATTAATTTTGTTTTCCTTTTTTCAAGCACGCCGCTCTATCCCCATCCAATTGTGAAATATGAACACAAAATGACTCTGTGATGCACCATATCATGGCTTTTGAGCTGACACCATGTCACCAATAATAATGGCATTACACTAAAGATTAGGGAGTTGAGCCATTTGTTGCTACTGCAAAGCTTTCATGTTGATGTTTTTCTGTTTTGCTGTATCAGTTGTGGAAATGGTTGTGTGGAAGTTTCTGGTTCATTTTTCTTTCTTCCATTAATCCATCTTCTACCCGTTGATCTGGCGTGGTGCCAGTAGGAAGCAGACCAGATGTTCTTTTATCCAGCAACTTCTGTACTTCCTAATGTGCTTTTCAGCTGGCATCTTCATATTATAATGCATTGTTACGTCAACCGACCTGTAATCTCACTGTTTTCATCCTACCTGAATGTCAATGACCAATGAACAGGTGTAAATTTAGAACCTCTATCTGTGGCCCATGCTTCCGTTTATCACTGTGTGTCCCATCACCTGCAATAACTTCAGCTGACACCCCCCATTAATCCCATGATCCTTCTTACTGTCACACACGAGTAAGACTTTGAAGACATGTTATCCCTTTCATGTGGCTAGAGGAAGTGCTGATTTTGGGTGCCACTGTTCATCCTAGCTTATCACACTCAGCAGCAAAGTGGGCTGGTATAAAATGAAAATCTGCTTAAGAAAGAAGGATGGCATCATCTGCAAACAGCCATCACAGCCATCAAAGTTCCACTGAACAGGGCACTATGTAAGGTGTTCTCTGAGGCCTGTCTAAACGTCACTTCTCATCTTAAGTCTGTAGAAACCAAATGACACCCAGCCATAACGAACTTTTAGAGTAAGATGTGGTTTTATTTGCCAAGACACTGTCAATTGCATGCTGGGTATTTCTTCTTGTTTTGGTGTGGCGATACCAGACATTTGAGTGGGTGAAATAGAGATGCAATTTAAGATATGTAAGATAATTGACAGGATGGGAATAAATGTTATGGAAAGTGCAGCCACGTGCAGCTGAATAGTAATGTAATGTTAAAACCTCACCTTGCTATTGTATTCTGTTACTAATCCCAGTTAATGTGTCCTGTGTGTCAACAAATTTTCCAGAGATACAAGAAAATACCAACAAATCTTGTCCATCCTTGGAGGGTCTACAAACAATTACGTTGTGACAACAGACACAACTGTGATGGGTTCTGATCAGGCCCTTGAATAACCTCAACCACTGCTTTTTGAAATTCTAAGAACCAGTTGGTTGCACCTTGAGCCTCTTACCTTCTCTCTAACGATCAAACTTGTCCTTTGGGTCACTGGATAGAGGTTCTGGTTGTAGGTAGAAAAATCTAGATTACTTGGTACTTTTTAGTGCAAACTTTGTGTAGTACAGTGTAGGAATGGTGACGTTGTACCAATCCGTTTGATCAGATTCTATATTTTTGCTTCGCTCATGAACAAAACACCAAGATGTTTAAACTCAACTTGGCCCATTTATCTAAAAACGGAGACCATCACCTCTCTCCACAGGCCAAGAGCACAGCTCTGAAGATCAAATATCATTTGTAGATGTCATTTTCCAATCTTCAAAGCCTAGACTTTTTCTATATTTTCTCTTCTTTTAATTAGTATAACTGTGTGCTGCTGATGTTGATTGCAGGCTCACCAAACTATTCTTAACTCGGCTATGCTCCATAATACAGTGGAGCTCTAAGATTTCTAAGATTTCCCCACAGAGGAAAGCGAGAGCTGAGGTGGATACTGATGTATCCTGTAATTGAAATTAACAATCTCATACACATAGACCCTCAGAATTACAGCCTAATTGCCTCCCTCATTAAAAAACATGTGTTGCGTCTTTGTGATCTGCACCAGGTTTCATATTAAACTAGATTATTTCTGCTGCCACACACAGAACAGTACATCATTCTTTTTTGTTGTCAGGTCATTTTGCAACTAAGTTGTAAGACAGCACAGGTCAATGTCGTGCTGTATGTTTTAAACGAATAAGCGTAATTGTAGGGGTCTTGCTCTTTTGAACTTCAATTCCACTCAGTGTCCAATCCCCCTTCGTTATATTGCTTCGATCGTTAGGGAATTTAATTACAGCTCCCGAATGTTAAATTAGACAGATTATCCACAGTGGCCATGAAGCTTTGTTTCAAAATGGAGGGCTTCCAGGAAATTTCCAGAACACTGAGGCTTGCTAGCACCCATTTAGAGACAGGATTTAGACAAAGGCGAACCATTAAACAAGTCAATTTACTGTGGTGCTGGAGTAAGGTCTTCAAAGCCGTTCTGCAGCTATTGTACCGACTGAAGTAGCTCATAGTGGCTCATGAAGAAATCATATACCTTTTTATATGTGGGTTGAAAGGACATATGAAAGGAAATATGAGACCACACAAATCATTAAATAAATGTTAGGTCATATTTTATGAATAGAAAAAGAAATCAAAATGTCAACTATGTGAGGCACTTCACTTTGTGACTAAAAGCAAAAAGGCAAAAATCTCACTGTTTGAATGATATCAACAAGTACCAGAGAGAGAATATTATAATCTCTTTGTTATAGGTCAATGAGTTCAGGTTTCAGATTTTCATGGGTTTCTTTTTGTTATATAAACACAGAACACACAAATGCACACACACACACACATGTGCACCCTTACGCTCAGGAAATAAAAGATAAATGTTGTTAATAATGCATATCTCAACTGAAGTGTTGAAACAGGTGTCAAGATGAAATGGGTCATCTGTGTTTGCAGGTTCAAATGTGTTGATGGATTATCTCACTTTCAACTGCGCCATTCTCAATCACACTCTGACAGCTCTGTTTGAAATGCTGCTCAATATTTTATGAAGCCACCTTAGATCTCAATAAGCTCCCACTGTACTAAGCTACACAATCTGGGTGAGATTCCCTTCTGTCATTATGCATAAAAAAAGTTAAACTGCTCTATTTTCATATTTGAAATCAATTTTGAGTGTGAGGATGCACATTTTGCACAAGTATTAAAGCCTTTGATTTGAAAATTGCTTTGATAATGTTGAACTGCTGTCAGGTTCGCTTAAATTTATCAGTTTGGAAATCCTCTTTTCTGTTGACTCATTGGCGAGTGTGGTTATAGTGGCACAAATCAAGAAAAGCCATTTTAGGAGCTTGGAAGAAGACATTTCAAATCCTGCACGATGACAAATCTGGTATATGACGATGAGACTGTGCTTGAGGCACACAATCCATTTGTTCTCCAGATATTCTGTAGAGATGTTTTTTTTTTGTAACTACTTCATATTTATGTTGAAAGTTGACACAACTGAAAAGATGTCACTCATTAAAGAAATTCAGAGGTTTATTTATCATGGTAGTTTGGATACAGTTTCGTAAAACTAGATCATCTCTTGTTTGGTATAACTGATGATGTGTCATAATTAATTTCAAGTGCAACCCCACATTTTATAGCATAGCATAGATCAATACTTGATCTACTTGTGGGGAATATATAATGTACAGTATATACTTGAAAAAATGATATAATAAAAGTTAATTATGTTGTGTTTCCTATTTGAGAGTTGCACTGACTTTGATACAACTGCTATAACATGAGATAATGCCTACATCAGAAATATTGTTACATTGGCTTTGTTTGATCCAGGGTTATTTAATTACTGCCGAAGCCTAGTAAGCCTTGCTGCCCTCCGGCTGCTCTAAAACCTCATCTTTTAGCGGAACTTCAAAAGTCAATCTGTAAAATTGTCCTGTCTGATCTTAAAATGAGAGAACTGGGTGTGTATTGTCAAAAAAGGCACCTAAGCGTCAACTCTCATGCAACTAGTTTGTAATGGAAACATTCTCTGTATAGTGTATGCAGTATATCAGAATCACAATTACAAATGTTTATGGCCCAGTAGTTTTTCAAGGTTACCAGGACACAGAATTTGTCTTGAAGTGATTACAATATAAAATAACAAACAAAACACAAGATCCATAAATAAATAGACAATAGTTATAACATATACAGCAGGTGTGCCCTGAGGCCTGCAGTGTAAATATGTGCATTTGTGTCATGCAGTAGAGCGATAGCTGTGATGTCAGGGTCCGTGTGAGTGTGGGGATCTTGTTAATGCGACCAACTGCAGTCTGGAAGAAACTGTTCTTGTGGTGAGAGGTTTTGGTTCTGATGGAACACAACCTCTCGTCAGAATGAAGTTTCTCAAACTGTTCATTACCATAGTGGGAGGGGTCGTCCATTATCCTCCCTGCCCTACTCAGCCTCCTGGAGTCATGAAGGTCCTGCATTGGTAGCTTTTCAGCAGAACAGATGATACGCTGTCTTGTCCTAGGCATTGGAGCTGGAGTGTAGAAGATCACCACTACTAACTTTTGCTGACCATTGCCTCAGGAAGTTAGGGAGCTGCACCCATTGGAGTGCGTTTTAAGGCCCTTAAGTTCGATGATGATAAAGTTGACTCAGAGGTTGGAGCTTGTGTCATCTCACTTTCATTTCATATTAAATTCACAACCCTGTCTCCCTAAACTAAACTAAAGTACAATCCCAATTATGTTTCCCTGAGAAACGTAATTGTGACCAGATTACGTTCACATATCAATCAAATATCCACAGACAACCATTTTTGTCCACCAAATTATCAGACCAACAACATCCGGTTTCCTCTTCCGCTAAAATATCCGAACACGTCAATATATGACTCCAGCTGTATTAACATGTTTTATGGTTGAGTTCAGGCGCTCACAGCACTGGGTTAGGGTGGCTCCAGTCCCACACACATAGTTTAGGTAGTTGTACTGGTAAAGTTTTAGGTGCATCTGCATTTTAATCATCCCATGTTGCATCTTTTCTTTCCCAGTTTTCTTCACTGCGTAGGCTCAGGTTAGTGTCATGGTATACCCCCCTCTTTGCATTTCATTCCTCCTCTACATCTGTTACTCCCTGCATCCCGCCATTGGGATTCTGCTCACGCTGGCCTGTCTAATTAGAATGAGGCAGAGAGAAAGAAAAACAAAAGCCTCTCCTCTCCTTTTTTGCTTCACTCCACATGTCCTCTCCCTCCTTCCAATGCCTCTAGTTTTCTCTCCCCTCCCTCTCGCTCCTCAGTCAGCGGGATAACAGGGCGATAGTGCTAATTGATTTGTGAAAAGCCACTGTGTTTTTTTGTAGAGTTTTCTGGACTTTTCTCTGACAAAACATAACAACCAAACTGACAGGAGGTACAAATGACACTGTGAGTCCTTTGTCTTTTTTTTCTACCTACACCTGCAGCGTATGTGTGTAAGGTAGCAGAGACTGTGATGATTGCAACCTGAATAATTTATTTGTTTGGAGTAGCCAGAATAGCTGCTACATTTCCCTGTACATCACTGTGGTTTGTCTGTGCATCTATTAACTTAAAGCTATCAGAACTGCTCATATATGACTCGTCAACACTGAATCATTCAGAATAAATCATGCAGCACCTTTTGACATCCAAGCAAATTATCAGCGTGGGGTTCAAAGTATAGGAAAGCAAACATGTTTATGTAACGCCGTGCGTCGCCAGAAGGTTTTGTTGAGAAAGCTATTCCCTCATATCTGCACTACTCTGTTTCATCTACATATCTTTGTGTCTGTACTCTGTGCATTCTCCCTGTGCTGAGGAGGGTGATCAATATTTCATTGAAGTATCATTTCAGTTCTAGGCCTGTTTATTCCTCCTTCTTGAGCTGAGCTGAGGAATAAAGCTGAGCTGCCCTGGTGTTTCTCTCCTTGCAGAAGCATGTACTCACATGCACAGCAGTAGACATATATGCACACACATACACCCGATCATGCGACCTAGTACCATTTTTACTACTTCAGCTAACACAGCTGGCCCAACATACCGCTCTCCACAACTATCTAAATTACCCAGCTGCCCCATACTTGGTCCAGCTGCCCCAGTGAGCATGCTCATTTATAAAGGAGCCTATGTGACAGGCTCCAGCATTTCCACACTCCTGTGTCCAAACACACACATACACACCCTCTCTCTGTCACACATGAATTTCACACCACAGGAAAGCATGCATTCCTCCATACGTGTGTCTGTCCTGCTGGTGCGCTCCCTGCAGCAAGGCTGTGTCTCAGCTGGACTGGTTCTCCCTCAAAGCCTGCCGCCTGCTGCCTCACACTCATCCTGATCAGTCAGTGTTAATAAGAAAATTCAATCACCAGCACATCACACTTGGCTTAGCCTCCTCCACCTCCCACTATCTGCAAAAAAAAAAGTTGAAAATAAATACAACTTATACATATTCAGCATTGTACAGGCTTTGGCAGTCCTCAATGAAAATGGGATAGATGCTGGATCCATTCCTCCTATTATATGCATCCAAGCAGTCTGCCAAAGATACTTAGCGAGAGGTGCAGATGGGAGAATTGGGTTGTTTTGTTAGAGAAAACAGATTTAGTGATGTTTTTATGCTTGCCTTGTTTTGGTTGTACAGGGGCTTCCGCCTAATGATCTGCGTCAGATTAGGAAGATAAATCATTAAACACAACAGTTTGTTGCCATACTCAAATTGACCTCCTTAGCCAAGCAATGAAGTGTGAACCGTCTTTTTAAAAAGATTTGCTTTCTATATTACATTGTCAGTTCAAACCTTTCTCCTCAACTCTTGCATTATCTCCTGCTTCTGGTCCTTCTCCACCCCTCGCATACCCCTCCTCCCATGTTCCTCTACACCCTACCTCCGTCTCTCATTAATTGATACTGTCTCACTTCATTTGAGCCATTTTGCACTAGTGGAAAATTTCATTTTCATTTTCTCGGTGTGTTTCATCATTGTTAATCTTAAATTTTAGTGTCACCCATAAAAAGCAAGTTCAGTTTCAGCTCATGATCTGCATTCTCTCAGCTCCTTCGCATGAAAATGCAGACTCTAACCTTTCATTAGCCTGCAACTGAGCTGGAATTTCAAAAAATGCTTAAGTCAACGTGGGATCATTGAGATGACGCAGCAATTGTACTTTTTCTCTTTAAGGTACTTTCTGTTATAACAATTACTACCACTTCTTGACATATCTTTTAGTTGTTTTCAGGTTTATGTAAAGTGTGCAGGAAGAGAGACAAATTTGTTTTTAGCAAATGACGGTCGAAAAGCCTTTGAAGGCTTTTCTGTTGCCTGATTGGGATTTTCTTAGTAAATCTGTTTTCTATGTCAAAATGTGGGCAGACTCCTTACACAAGATAAATGAACCACTTTAACAAGACTCTGCTTTCAAACTTCAGTCTGTTGTTGCTGGTTAGAATATTAACCAGGTTTCCACATTCCCAGACACAGTGCGGGTACACTGTGATGTTTTATACTAGGCCACTGGCAATTTCAAGTCAACTAAAATGCTGCAATGTGCTCGGGGGCTATATTGAGGCACAAAAGCAAACCGGGAGAAGCAAATAGTTATCAATAAATAGATTTCTAACAACAGATGGGTCTCTTGGAGAGGAGGAAATATAGCATGGAGAGAGAGGGAGAGGTTGAACGGGTGCCTGTTGTCACTGAAAGGAAAAATCTGCCCCCCAGATACATGTGAATTTTCCAAAAGCGTGTAGGCAAAGAAGCATTAGTGCTGTAAGGCTAACAAAGCATCATTTAGTGTGGTTGTTAAAAGGCTCTGAAATGGCCAAGATACTGTAGCTCAAGTTGTGGTCTCCCTGACTGCACTGCAGTTGCACGGGGATAGTGCTCTCATGACGCCAAGTGCACTTATGATGTTGTGGAGCATTGCAGACAGTTGATAGTAGTTTGGGGCTCATCACTTGCCCATGAGACCAATTCACGAAGACATCTGAAGTTAATTCAAGAACTGTGGAGTTTTTCATGCTATTGATACACTTACTTTTTTATTTTAATGCCAATGTTTTACAGAAGTTTGCTTGTGCCCATGGGATTGATGGTGACTTTACTACCCTACTAAATTTTCGACTACTGGTAGGACACAGACATTTGTACTGTCTGTATGGAACCCAATAGCATGTGGAGATAAAGTCAACTTTCTTATATTTAGAATTATATTTATATTTATGTAAATATAAACATTGTTTATCTATATTCCCTGATCTATACAGTAAACACCCATTAGCCACATTATTAAATCCACCTGGTGGTTTAATGTTGGACAGGGGTCAGCATGGGAAAAATGTAATCCTGACTATAATCGACATGTGACAGAACACAATGCATTACAGCTTGCTGTGTATGGAGCTGCATAGCTGCAAACCAGTCACAGTGTCAATGTTAACCCCTGTCCACCATAACATTTTTAACCTGCTTCCAAATGTGAGATCTGGCAAACAGGAGTGAATCACTTAAGTGCAAACACGTGGGTTAGCCTAAGGTGTCTGATGTGTTGGGTGTGTTAGATCTGGACCACAGCAACTGGCTGTTTTTTGTTTGACATATTTAACATTTTGCCTCCTCACAGGTGAAGTACATGACCCTGGGTTGTTAGCATGTTAACTGGGATGAGATGAACTACCTAAATGTCTCCCCTTCTTACATGCAAATCCAATTCTAATCAGAAGAATTATTGACTCTGGCAAACTAACACATGAAGTGAATTAGCTGGCTGATGGGGCGAAGTCAAGTACATCTACCAGACAATAATTATTGGATTAACAATGGATTCCAATATGTCTTCCAGTGCAATCACTAAAAAGGTTAATTGAAGCCATTTTGAAATGCAGAGGCTTAATAGCACTCTTTGATGATATTCTCATTTAACTTTGCAAAAATCAACATATTAATTCAGGGAACATCACTATGAGATGCACATAGCATTATAAAGGATGTCAGAAAATAATAATGAAAAACATTCCCAGTTAAATGCTGCTGTGGTATTAATACATTTTACAAAAGTGATGTGCACAGCTGTGCTTTGTGCAGGCTAGAAACCAGCCCTTTATGAAAAGCTAAGCTTAAAAAGCTAACATCTGATTGCTGATGCTCTGTGGCTGCCCACTATATTCTGACTGTGCCCTAGGGACACTCAACACCATCAAACAAGAGAAACAAACAGACTCAGCAGCAAATACAGTGTCTCCTCCTGCTGTGTTGAAGAGCATGTCCTCGTCTGGCGGAGCTGACGATTTGATGTGTGTGCCCGTGCCTGAGTATGAGCCTGAGTAAAGTGAAAAGTGATGAATGAGAAGTGATGCTCATTAGTTTTTCCTGACAGTAACATTGGAGGGTTACACCTATAACAGATTTCTGACAGAAAATAACATTCCTGCTTTTGTGATGTGACTGGCTTTACAAAAGAAGAAAGACAGCACTCAGTCGAAGAGGATTCTCTGACAGTTGACAGACAGTTTGAGATAGCCTCAGTGTTTGTGTGTATTGGGTTGGATGAGTAAAAAAGGATCAAAGTGCTATGTGGTTTTCACTGGCAGATAGAAACACACTTTACTCAGCATGCTTGGTGTTCCTGGAGTCTTCACAGCACTCCACACGCTGCTACTGAAGCGCCCGTCACACATACTCGGATTGACTGTGGCCAAAATTTGAGGGCGCTGACTGTGCTGGGACAGACTGTTTTGTTGCTATGCAGACAGACAAACAGGCTGAGCTCCTCTGGTGTGACCATCCACCAGACCAAAGTCCAGCTGGCTGCTGCAGCTTGTCTTTGCTTCTTGGGAACAACTCAGAAACTAGCTGTGCTACATCTGGCCGTGACCCAGTTCCAGAACCACCTTGCCTTCACAAAAAAAGTTCCTAAAAGATTGATAAGCAGCCAGAGTGCGGAGCGGTCTCACAGGTGCAGGGAGTCACTACAGGACTCTTTAGACGCATCTTGACTAGACTTGTCTAATCCCAACTCATCCGACTCTCATATGTAATTTTTCTCACCTAGTTCATTAAGGCTGCTGTGAAATGTGATGCTCTACCTCGTCAGCACGTGCTTCATAATAATTAGTCCAACTTCGATCCACATATCCCCAGTGCTATCTTTAGGGATTTGACAAGAACTTTGATTAATTCAGTCACAAAAGGTCACTCTATATGCTGTGTCAATCAGTTTGAATAAATACATTTAATATTATCTGTATCTGGGAATTGTAAGCTTTAATAACGCACTAGACTGAATGATAATTTTGTCAGCATTACATCGGCTTTTATTGATTTTAATTTAGAGTGCATACTGTATATTATCATTTGCACGTTTTCAACCCAGATACCAAATCAATTTGACAAATATTTGAAAGATTTGGAGTATTTTTCAGTGTGCATTGCTGTGTTCTGATCAGAGCATAATTGCTCTACAACTAAAACACCATCAAAAGCAAGGCCATGCTGAAATAATGGAAAAAGCATGGAACATTACACACTGTTCCTGACTCACACAGGAATAGATGATGTGGGTCAGTTTTTACCAGACTTGATTGAGTAGAGAGCCAACCATCCATGCAGAGCAGAGTGCAGCGTGTATGCAATGCTCACTTTAATGAATTTCAATTTGCCACTGTGTTCCTCCAACCACCCACCCACCTTTAAAATATACCCAAAATGGCTAAAGGAAGTGTTACAGTGAAAAATCACAAGGCTGCCAGATACGGCAGTGATTTTGATGAATTTCCTCATCAAAGACTCGTCACGGCATATGGCAGATCTCTATTTTGCATCTGACCCTCTCCTGCTAAAGACCTTGTTTCATAGCAGCGAGGTAAGCAGATAATGGCCTTCAGTTGCACTGCTGGGGCAAGAAAACTCTTGTAAACTGCTTTTTAATCAGTCTTTTCCTCTACTTGCATTGCACAACCAAGTGCGAAACAAAACCTTAAGCTGAAAGAAAAATGGTTCTTCAAGCCAAACAATTACGCATCCTTGCTTGGTGATGTGTGCAATGCTACTGATGTTCTCTGCTGTAAGCTGTTAACCACTGTAATTGCAATTGTAGCGACATAGGGATTGGAATGAGATGCATATTGTAGTTGGGAACACATATTAAAAGCTGCATCAGTATATGGGGATCTTTTGATTGTCTCAGAACTGATTCCTATCTAGAGTATTGGTCAGCGCTGAGCACTTTTTAATTCAAGAACTAATAATTTTCCATTAGTATAAATCACACCCTGAGGACAGCAAGCTAGGAGATCATTTTCCCAATTGTAAAACAAATGTAAAATGAACACTACCATGTTTAAATAAAAACTAATTTAGAAACATTTCACTGGCAGCTTGGTTCCAGTTTCCAGCTGTTAGATGCCTCAAGATTTACAGTACAAGGTTCTAACTCTGGTTGCTACATTTCACATAACAACTCTTTATCATGGAGATGAGGAGTAATAAATGAGGCAAATTGGTGCAGTACATTGGTGCAGGAAAGTGGACATGGGCATGCTCTGCCTTGCTGAAGAATTTGGGGGACAAATAACTAGTGAGTGCTGGCATGTGCAAAAAGCTCTTTACCCTTAATGACATTTCCTCCTTCACAGTAGACCCCAGACTGTGCACAACCTACACAGAGTATCAGGAAACATGGCTGGAAAGGACAGGCTCTGTGTGCATGGGTGGCTTTGGAGAAGTGGTGTTTACTAGAGTGGGCTTTGAGGAGAGGGATTAGTCTTCTTCCACTTAAGCAGTGGGCTCTGGTTCTGATGCTGGAGCAGCCAGCACTCCACTCAGCCAGATAAGGCATGTAGAAATGGCTCCTGAAGCAGCTCACACCATGACACACACTAGAAGACACTCTTACAAACACACATTTGGCAAAAAATGTGTGTAAGTGTGATTGTGCACATACAGACACTGGCACATGCACAAATTATTTTTCTGAAACAAGATATCTGTCCAGGTAGCATGCTACGTCTTGCGGCATCTTTCAGCTGCGTACCTGGATGTACATAGAATAATAACACATAGAAACTCATAAGCATGAATTAAATGTCTTACTTGTGGCTGGGATTAGAGACAACAACAAGGGGAGTCATAAATGAAGTAAGAATAAGCGGATAAGGACAGATGAAGAAAAGAGGAGTATAGGCTCCAGACATGCAGAGGAGGAGAAAACGGGTTCCCACAGAGTAATGTGAGAGCAGAGGAGGTTGTCAGAGGTATGATGCAAGGGATTGGATCTTTCAAACCATAATCGCTTAGCTACCCAAAGGGGACAACTCCCTCTTTCCTTCTCTCTCTCTCTCTCTCTCTCTCTCTCTCTCTCTCTCTCTCTCCCCTGTCAGGACAAGGAAGAACAGGCTGTGGATTGAAATGTAAAAGAGGCAGAGGATCAGAGGCGGGTGGAAAATGAGAGGAGCAAAGGGCAGAGTAGGAGAGAGATGAGGCAGAAATGGTGCCGGTCCCTATACGCACCTGCATGTGCATGTGTGCACTCTTGTTTATGATCAGGTCTCAAGAGAGAGTGTGTGGATTATTGTTAGGGAAGACTTGAATTACTATAGGCCCCCTTCAGGAGAGCATCTCCTGGGGAAGAGGGAAAGGTAGAATGATATCCATCGGTCATATAAACAGCTGGAAATAATGCAGAGGCCAGGGACCAGGTAGTAGTCTCCTGTTTAAGTCAAGGGAGCTTAACCATGTTGCTTATGTCTGGATGTTATTCGCTTACACAACATGCAACCAGAGAATATGCAGTTGAGTGGAATTTTAGTGTCTGCTCAAGAATTCAGTTTTTGTTTTTTTTTTTAATCTGCCTGGTTGCAACAGCTACTGAAATACACTGACATTTATTAATAAATGATCTATAATTGTGAATTATTATTCACTATTATATATATAAAGATAATTATGTATTTCAGCCTCAAATATGATCAGTTCTCCTTGTACTCAAGGTTCCACAGTCAGTTATAACCATAAGCTTATCTGTCACCTTCTGGCTTTGGCTAGAATTGCTCTGGTTGCTTCTGGTCACAGCCCTGTTTCTATAATAAACCACAGATTTCTCTGTCTGTCTTTCTCTGTCATTATATGCTTTGATCACACTACTGTATGGCAACCAGTGCATAAGAATGCACTCCGGCTTGTGTGCTTGATTAATATATCGTGAGCAGACCTTGTTTTTTGAATGCTAACAAAATTAATTATTCATCAAGATCACAGTCGTGAGTCATTAACATACATGTTGAGTAAATCAGGATAATAAAGGAACGAGAATGAATCATGGATCACCCACTGTGAACCCAGTAAACCAGGAAAGCTTCGTTCAATAAATAGACTGTAATTGGGCCCTAAGAAAGTTAGTTGTTTGCAGGCAAGAACTTATTAAATTCAGAAAAAGGGTTCTAGTTGGTCCCCAAATGAAAATGATATGCTGTAAGCAGTGGTTTTACATGTTTTGGCCTACTTAAACCAAATTAAACATATGCAGTACTTTGCATTACTCCTTATCTAAAGATTCTAAAGATACTGTAATGCATTGATATGCCACTCAATGCAAATCTTTAGGTCTTCAATCCAGTAAATAATAAGTCAGAGTATTAAACCTTAAACACATTATAAGACATGAAAAATTCCCTTCCAGCATAACACACATCATAAAGTGATGTCACTGCTCTGCTGTGTTCTGCTACACCCTGCAATGCTTCAGGTAGTCACTGTTATAAATGAAAAATGAATACATGAAAATACTCAAAAAAGGTACTAATCACTTAAAAAACACTGAAATTCTCTGATTGGCTAGAAGGGTGAGCCTCACTAAAGTAGCAAGTAGTACTCAAGTAGCCTCACTCTGCAGGCAGTGCTGAGTATGGGAGGCATCATTCCACTTTAGTATTAGTTTTTTTTTCTAGGAAATAACTAATTAAAAAAGTTGCATACTGTAGCTTTAAGCTAAAGTGGTGAACATGGTGATGATTAAATAAAACCACTGTCAGTCACTTGGTTGTAGCCTCCTGAGACTTTTCTTCATCTACAGTATTGAACCATGTTTAGCTTCCTCCTGTTCCAGATTTAGTGGATCTGTAGCAGCTATTTACTTCTTTAATCCCTACAGAAATGTCAGATTTCTATTTGCAGTCTCCACTGTTACACTGCAATCGTATGTCACTGCATTTGCAAGCAGAAACGTAAACTGTCAAATTTCTGATATCTGAATTTTCATAGTTTCTGCTGAACAGCAATCTTTTTTGATAGAAAAAGGACAAAATTCACATTATTTTTAACAATGGCAACATTAACATGCATTTGTCTTTGTTACATTGAGTGAAGACAGTTCCCTTCATTTCTTAATGAGAGAAAGTTGAAAACTGCAGACCATGGTCACATAAGTAAAATTGAACAGAAAATAAGTTCATTGTGACAAATAGTTGAACATGTGACAGATTCAAATAACAATTTGGCTCAAGCTGATTTGAACATCACTCTGAATAAAAACAAATTGTTCCTGCAAGGTAGGAAAACAAGAAATACAGAAACTGTTCATGGTAGTGTAAAGCCTCTCCTGTGCATTGCTTTAAAGTTTTAGTACAGGCTGTTACCCATAAAGTGCCACATCTCTTTATCACTCTGGCTACCATCTCACACACATCTGGTGAGTGGATAGAGGCTTCTCCTCCAGGCTCATCATTAGCACCAAACATGGGGATTGGATCATTTGATCTGGTCTACACATGTTCGCAACCATCACTTCCCCAGCAGTACCAGCACCACCACCCTCGCTCCTGTCTGTCTCTTCTCCCCTGGCAGCCACTGAGCAAGGGAGTTCTATTTTCAGAGGAATGCCTCAGAGAAGTCATCAGAAATAATGACAGCAACATTTAATAATGTAGAAAGGAGGATGGCTAAATGCTTTGTAGCGGCTTCAGGGAGAAACCTAATCATAGGTCTGAAGTAGTAAATACACAATAAGGAGATGTGCAGATTGTGTTCAAAGGCCTAAGTGTCTTCTCACTATTATTATGCACTCTTTCGTGGAATGAGTGTGGGAGGGAGTGAAGATGTTGGAGGGTCTAGTGACTTTTAATGAACAGTCTAAAGTGAGCTGTATTTCCTGTGGAGGCAGAAAACAGAAAGTGTGTTTGTGTGTATGTGTATGTCGAGCATGTATCCTGTGTATGCTCGCTCACATTTATTGATCAATAGCCTTGGACTTCCTGACCCCTTTTAGCAGTGTCAGTCAGGCGGCTTATTCTCACCCAAACGCCCCCTCACTGCTGATTGAATGTCAGCGTTGAGGTCGTGCAGTGCTGCAGTTCTACTTGACTTACCAGGGCAGCACATCTTGGAAGTATTTTATATTTTTTAATTTCCTGCCTGTGTCATGCACACTAATTCTGCACCAGTGGGTAAGGAAACACTTCAACAGGGCCCTGTAAGACTGCAGCCTTCATGCTGAGTAAAATAAGACAGAGTAGACCGGAAGCTGCTTGTGTAACCTTGTGTTTTCCTGCACAATGAGAGGTGACCTGATACATTCCTCTCTTTCTAAGGTCCACCTTCAATTGCTGTTTGATGCCACATTGCTTTTGCACAGTGTCATGTTCGACTTGTGTAATCTTAACTGATTTATGGCGCCTGTCAGCAAATGAATCTGTCACAGTTTCATCAAGTGGCTTCCAGTGTTTTTTATTTCATTGAACTTAATGAGCCTGCTTGGAAGCTTGGATTTCCCACTGCTCGTGAGTGGGAAAATAATTTTATTGCTAAATTGCCATGAGCCTTCATTTTCAAGACAGCTCATTTATATCTGTCGGTAAAATGATTTTATTTATCATCTTTGAGAAACTATTGAGTTGAGATGAAAACAGCAAACGAGCAAAGATGTTAACATGGTGATTTGCTACATGTAGCTATACTCTGCATTTCTGTCAATTCCTGAGTTTAACTGTGTAAATCACTAGAGAGTCATTGCAGAATGACTACACCATTTCCTTTCTGTCTCAGACAAGGTGTATACTGTACATACAGTACTGAACATTTTGCATCATCTTATAAAGATTTCAAGAGTCATTGAACCACTTGGATCACCTTGTAGGTATCAGTGGTATTTAAATGTCCTAACCATGATGAAACCTTGCAAGTGAATAGTGAAATTACTCATCTTTTGGCACTCTCTGCATATTTCCTTAGTTATTACATTGTTTAAGAATCAGAAAGTGTTCGTAATCTCTCTTCAAAAAAACAAAAATCTGTTTTATCTTGTCAGAAAATGTAAGACCAAACAACAAAGCGTTTCAGAGGGACACGCCCCCCCAAAATACACGAGTCCTTGCTTAGAATAACAATTTGACTTCTGGCAATTTCAATTAGTTTTGATGCCATATTTCCCACTACCACAATACTGGAAGGAAAACCTCTGTTGGAAACTTGAGCAGTCATATATATAACAGGTTAATAATGGCTGCAAGCTGATTTACCTTAATAAGAATCTGACCAAACCCACCTAAAGCAGTGAAACCTAAGGGCATCTGACATTTTATACAAAGATCATAAGTCAAGCATTTGCTTAAATTTTATTGCTGACCTAGAAATCTGAAATATGTTACATCCTTCATGTGGAGCATGAAGCTGTGGCAGCTTGGTGGTGGTCACTGTAACTTGATTGGCTAAAAAGTGTGTGTGGCACACATGCTGTAGTGTGTGTGACCCTGTATTGACAAAGAGAACAAAGACCCATCCCTTTGGAACCTGTTTGTGGTTTGCTCAGCTCTAAGTGAAAGCCTCAACAGTTCCTCTGATCGCTGTTTCTCCTTGTATCTCTGATTCAGGTTTAATTCACACCCCCTACTCCTTCAAAAGAGCTAATGGACAATTTGGGATTCAGATTCCAATATGCCTTTATTATTACTCATGTAATCGGATAACCTCATTTTAATGCTGAATATTGCTTTGTCTCTGTGTGCACCTTCTCAGCTGGTGCTCCACAGGAATGTATTAAATCACTTTTCACTGTCCCTGTACGTCGTCTGGTTCCAGGCTTTTTAGCTGCAGCTCCTAAGGGATCCTTCCAATAGCCGAGGCTTTCAGGTTTAATTCTGTTTGGATGAGCAATGTTATTAGTGCATCTCAGTGGCTGTGTCAGCTTGGTCGGTGAAGGGGACTGCAAAGGAGCTGATGGCGCTTGATTAGGGGTGATTAACAAAGCCAGGACTTAATTGTGATATCTCAAAGATGCAGGTACACACGCACTCACACACACAAACACACACACACACTCACAGAGCTACTGCATGCACAGAAGGCTGCCCAGCCTCCATCCCCTCAGAGATAGTCCCCTGAATTTTCACCAAGCACAAGACTATAAATTTCAGTTTTATATTCACAGAAAAAGGTGGCTATACTGCCTATGAGACAATGAGTGTGTGAGATTTTTCTTAATGTGACAGTATCCACTACCAGACTTTGAAGAACATCTGCACACATACTGTAAATAGTGCCTTTGCTTCTGTTGGGCATAATCAGGACCAGGCACAAACCAGCAACTGCTCCAGTCAGAATTCCCACCCAGAGATCCTTTTAGCGGCTGTCTGTGCTGTGTCAAGACATAAAGAAAAACAGCATTATTAGATGCAGCATGATAGTGTGTATTTGTTTTTGTTGTGTTTTAATGTTGGCCAGGGCATTTCAATATTGGGATTTACTTTGATAGAGACAACCACAGCAAGAAATTAACCAAGTGCATGAGGACACAAATGGAGCAACTGAAAATGCAAGCTGAATGTAGAATGCAATTAATTCTATTAGCTGGATTTTCCCAGAGGAGCAGCGATAAAGCTGAACACTACACACAACGTCAGCACAAACAGGAAAGAGACACATTTGTTTAGCAGCCAGCCTCGGATGGCTACACAAACACACAAGCCTCGGTCTCTGAAGCGACTCTTTATGTACGTTATCACAGATATGTAGATAAAATCAAACAAGATGAACAATGTGTTTTAAAAGAGAAAAAATTATGAATTCACACAAAGACAAGAACAGGCTGCAGACAGCAGTGCACCACAACAGCGATAGCGAGGATATGTTCTGTATGCAGTGATCAAAGTGCCAACAACAGCACAAAGAGCAGTTACTCCTGTATGTATATTTTTATGTGATGTATCTAGGTAAGGCAGAGTTACTCCATATCTACCGCTCACAATTCTTTGCATTAAGTCAGAAGCTCTTTAGATGTGGGAAGAATTTTTTCACAAAATTAGTTTGGCTATTTTCTAAATTAGTATTTTCAATACTTAATTCAGAGAGTTTGGGGCAGCATTTGTTCAAGAATTCTCAACTAAGCATTTGGAATGAAAAAGCATTTTAAGCTGACCCAACATTAAGGGATAATTGGGCAGATTTGGGGTTAGATTTAATCCTCCGTTTCAGACTCACAGGGAGTCTGAACCGATTATCTGCCCAAATGATGATGGAGCAAGAGGGTTTATAGATGTAATAAAGCTACCACTGGCTCAGAGTCTCTCCAGCATAATAATAATAATAACAATAAGTGACACTTTATTAATTCCCCTGGGGAAATTCCACCAACCTTGCTGTCTGTAGACAACCACCCTTCCAATTGAACCACAGTTGCCCCCAAAAATCTAAACATGTTATAAATGTTATGTGTGATATTTATAATTGGATGGAATACTGAGCAGAACCTCACAATAGCCAATGAGAGCAAAACAACCAGAAAGCATAACCAACTGGATGAATTGTACTTACAGAGGCATAGCTGCCAACAGCAAGAACAGTGCCTCCTGAGCCAGCTGGGCAGCCTACATGGAGCACATGTTATGCTTGTTGTATATCCTCATACATAGCTTATTTTTCTCCACATTTGTTTCTAAATTTTACAATATAGCACACACACTAGTGCTACAAACTGCCTACGACGGTCGACCTCCATGTTTGATCGTGCAAATTTCTGTGAGATTCCAAGTCCCTTGAATCGCCATTCTGACATTGTTCAGGATAAACTGTGTAGCCCTACATCTTGACTGAATTGTCTGTTGTGTGCTTTGATATGTGTAAAATATTACAGAACGTTTTTATGTTCATGATCTCTGCAACTTTAACGTAATTTAGCTTTGTGTTCCTCACCTTTAACTATAGCAGGATCATCTGCGTATTGCAAATGTAGATGTGTAGAACCAATAAGTAAATTTCCCTGAGAAGTAGTATCTGCACAGATCTCTTGTTCTGTATTGATCTTTATTTAGCAACAAATAGCCCACAGCTGTTAAGAGGTATTGTGAGGAAAAGTGCACATTCGTCACTGTTGGCTGATTTAAAGCAACAACTAATTTGATTCAGCGTAAGAAAAACAGCAGACAGGCTTAGTGTTGAATGGCAACAAGTAAATGCGTGAGCTCTGGCTCTTACAGTGGTGAATCAAGCTAGAAAATGAACTACCTTCACCTTAGCTGAATCCACTCATGCATATAAACAGTCTGCAATATGTCTGCAATACTTTTTTTTCAACTTAACTAGCTGAAAAAAAAAAAAAAAAAAAAACTTAAACATTCTCATTGTGACTAATCGTCTTTCAAACTTGTTCAGTGACTTTATATAATGGATTGTTCCAGTGCTTTAACACTACATTACTCAAAGGTGGTGACTGTGTTTTGAACGTAGTAAGCACACAGCTCTTGACCCAACCAGCCCACTGACCAGTGAGAAGAAAAGACTTGTGAACAGAAAGCTCTGCATTACATGAGGCAGAGCTTTGAGCTAAGATAAGTGGTGAGGACTTAAATCTTCCAGCAGTCCTGAAGAAGAAGCCCCTGCTAAATCTTCTGACATAGGCTGAGCTTGCACCTAGAGGGAAAGTGAGGGAATGATGAATGTTTTAAAAGCTACTGTAGCAGTCCTGGAACTGGGATTTTGCAGGCCATCAGCACTGGGCTGAATTGGACCAGACAGTCGCCAGGGAGACGCCAGTCTCTGGAGGAGGATATCTAGGCTGCACACCGAACAAGAGATGCAAGGCTCTGCTTGCACCACAGTTGCCTTGCCAATCTCAAGAGGCTTTTCAAAGTGGAGAGTTGAGGCAGTTATTAATTATGGCTTTTTTTCCTCTTGGAAGAAGAAATAAAAAAAAAAAACATGTTCATATAATACATGATAGTTGAGAGGGCATAAGTCAGCTCAGTTTTATTCTCGGCTTCAAAGCAAAATCTAGTTTTGCTATAATTTAGGATATGAGCAGCTCAGAAAATAAAGAGTGGAGGTGAATATAAGCTAAATATCAACATGTGAGGAATACAACTGTGATCATGATTTCATGATAAAAGGTGGATCTTCTCTGAAAAGGCTGTGTGAGTAGAGAAGATCAAAAAGAAATGACCTTGAGCGAGTCCTTGGTGCTCGATGTTTTTAACTTTCCTTTGGTAAAATTACTTCACTGCATTCTTAAATTTTTCATTGGAGACACGATTATGGTTGCAACATGTTCACTCTGTATATGCACTGCTCAGTAGATCCGCCTGTGTGCCTTTACTGTATTTAAATAATTCCTCAAGGTGTGGATGAGCTAGGATATCCTTGTACCCCTAGGACATATTTTCTGAGTCAGGAAGCAAAAACATATTGAATTGTTCATGCTATTTACACTCTCTTCCCTCTGACTCCCATTTCCCATTGTCTTGTCACATTTTACCTCTCCGTCTATCTGTCTCTCCGCTCCCTATCACATTCCTCTTTCATTCACTTCTCCACGCACAAAGAACATGTCTTAGCTTTCTCCCTCTGCTGAAATATTTAAATGACGTTTCTGTTCTGCTTTTAATTACGTGTCAACATCCTGTCCAAAGCAGGTTAGGAAGTGAAGCTGCATTCTTTCTGGGGTCAGTGAGGTTTTGCAACACCCTATGGAGGTTGGGAATGGATAGGTTAAGCATAAGACTGTGGAGTGTGGGCATTCTTGTCGCAACATAAGTAATTCATGGGATGTGTTTTAACCTATTGGGTTAGAGTTGCCCTTCAGATGCCCTTTTCCTTGAGATTTAATCTTACTGGTACTTCCCATACAATAATAACATCACAGCAGGACAGTTTGCATGTGGTGCAGTGATTGGTAAACAGGAAAGCCTGTAGGGGTGACCTTCATCTAGTACAGTATACTCAGGGGTTGTGTAATATCAAAATCTTTGTGCGTATGTGTGTGTGTTTGTTTGTGGCTTCGTGGAAAACGACACTGCCCAGCTGTGCTGCATGTCTCACCCCTGGGTGATTCATCGATTAGTGATATGGCAAAGTCTGCCTCGGCGGTGACTGTCTAGACACGGCAGGCTGGCAAGGAATACAGAGATGGACATCATTTGAAAAAAGCAGAAATAACATGGAGGACAGGTGTGATGAATGTGCAAAGAGGTGACACAGCAAAAGTCTGAGGTTTGGGATGAGGAGGTAAGTCTAGACAGTCCAAATGTACTGTGAACTCTACATGCACTCCTCAGCTCAACAGACTGACTGACTGACACATGCCTGCATAATTATTCATGGTCACCTCAATTCCTCGCCTCCTGCCAT
Organism: Helostoma temminkii; assembly: GCA_900302695.1. NCBI lineage: Eukaryota > Metazoa > Chordata > Actinopteri > Anabantiformes > Helostomatidae > Helostoma > Helostoma temminkii. The sequence continues at coordinate 8,556 of OMLM01003817.1, read as the reverse complement.
GTGGCCCTTTTTCTCATGCAAACTCCTGACAAGCCGTGAAGCATGTAATTTTAACATGCGACAGCCTGCACCGAAGGCTACTCTAGAGTGGTCTGATCTGCTGGATACAAGGTAGGCGAAGGGAAAAGCGATGGAGAGAAGAGAAAAGGTGTCACAATCACAGGAGGTATTGTTGTACTGTGATTATTTAATTCTGATCGGACACTGGATGTGTATCACTCGGCCCTTCCCTTGCTCCTGGCTTGGACACTACTACGCTTGCTTAAGGTCGAGTGGGATGTGAACAGCTGTGGACTGATCTCTGCAGAAACCAAATCATCACTCGTGCACATCATTCTGAACTATACGTCGCCCAGTATCCGTTCCCATTACTATCTTAAATTAGATTTGCATTTGATTTGATGGGAACTTTTTTTTGAGTAGAGAGAGAAAAAGAGAGAGAGACACACTCTCCAGACACCAATTTAAAGAGGCAAAGCAAAGTAATCAATTCACAAACCGGAGACTGCAAACTGAATTACTGGGACGATGAGCCTGGTGGTGGTAGGGATCAGCGATGAGAGCCGGTTTCACACCTATCCATATCAAAGGCTTTCAGGCAAGGAAAAGGAGCTGTGAGCTTTTGAATAGTAGCGAGGGATCAGTGATGATTAAAGCCAACCTGGGCACAGCGAGCTGGCCATACAAGAGAACTGTGTGGAACTCACAATTATGAATTTCTTAGCTTCGTGTTTTGGAATGTTCACCTGCTCCTTGGATCCTTTAAAGGTGAAATGTAATAAGATTTTGATGACTATCATTCTTCCTCTTCTATCACTGTTATAAAAAAGATTAAGCCTCCTTCTTTCATATTAAAGTTTTTCCCAAACATTTAAACACAGTTCAATGGCTTTATCATATGCATATCTGTCACAGAGCATCAAATGATATGTTTGTATATTTTGGATGCATGAGGTCATGTTACACATTCAAAAGTATGTGGAAATTAGTTTTCTATTTCTTGTTTTGGTCAAGTGTAGCATTTACAGTATTTTATGTAGTATGTAGTAATTTTTTTAATGGATTTGTGCTGTGTGTAATGTGTAATCAAGGAGTTGCATTTGGTCTTTTATTTTTGAAATATTTGTTGGGATGTTTGCAATGATTTCAGTCTTAACTCTGGTTAAGTGTTTATTTAATCATTCCTCGCTGTTTGCAGACATGTAGACTGTTCTGATGTATTAAATAACCGTAAAGAAAACAAGCACAAATTCCAAATCAGGAAATATTCTATTGGCTATATGGTATATTAACCAATATATATTCATTTTGTTTGCTATAATGTCATTAACAGACTACAAATTTATACAGCATGGCATCAAACTTTTATCAAACTATTTTTATTAGAGTAAAAAAGAATTTTTCTTTCTAAAAAATATTTTTTAGGGCCGTGGTTATGTTTAGATGTGAGCGTGTAAACAACAAACAAATTGTCTTATTTTATATTTTAAAACTGCAAATGCCTTAGTGTGAGTGTACTAATCACCATTGTAACATGTTTCCACTTCATGAATCTGACACGTACAATCACACGCCCAAAATGATTTCACGCAGGCACATATGTGCGCATATTAATGGAACACCAAGGCCTGTTGAAGGACCTCAAGGCTCTTAATAGCCCACCCTGTTTTGCTCTCTCTCTCTCATTCTCTCTGCACCTGCGGCAGGCTATCCATTGCGTTATGTAAATCATCTATGATTTGATACTGCCAAACCATAAATCTTCATTAAAAGGTAGAATTAGAGAATGGGGCTATTTTCTGATTCTGAGCTGTTTTGTTGTGTGAAGGGAAAGAGCTGAAGTCACAGTGCAAGTTCTAAAATGCACCTTGCAACTGACTAAAGAGTATTATTGATGGCTTTTACTTTAATTTGAATAAAAGTACAACCTTAGCCCCCCTCCATTCATTTCTCTCCAAGACACTCAGAGCTAATTAGTTAGCAGGCTTGTGTTGGAAGATTTCTCATTTTTCTCTCATTTCTCATTATGTAGCTCATGGGGCTTTAGAAGCGCTGTTTTGAGAAAGTACTGGATGTGTTTGCTTAGCTCTTAACACAATAACAAGCATTGTCAAAGGTCCATTTATTGATTTTATCACAGCTTAGTTAAGCACTCAGGACAAAATGCTGTAAAAATAGATCATATCTATGCATTATTTATTTGCAGTGAGAGAGAAATGCAGTCTCCGACTGAATGTGACATCCATCACTGCATATTTTAAAAGTCATAGCACACTCTGTAAAAAAATATTGAGCTAGCCGTGCATTAAAAGTGTCTGGTAGATGCTTAAAAATAGGCACACTGAATCATCCCATTGACACTGTTGTCCCACCAAGCCAGACAGAGCTCACATCAAGTGTAGACATTTTAAAATGCCAGCCTATCTCCCTTTCCATCGTCCACAGTGACTCCTTATTCAGTGTGTACCAAAGAAAGTCCATTACCCAACTGATACAGTGCGTGAATGTGCAGCCTATCACAGAAATTATTTCAAGGCGTCCGTGCTTCGAGAACTGGCGATATATTATGTCAGCACATTCCCTTCTTACAGTATATCAGTGAATACTCTCCTTCTTCTTCTATCTCTCTTGAAACATTTAAAAGTGGAGACACTGCAGAAATAGCAGCGTGCCGAATGATGTTTATCGCAAGCAGGCGCTTCAGCGCATAATCCATAGGGCCATTCGTGAAAGTATTGTGTGTGTGTGTGTGTGTGTGTGTGTGTGTGTGTGTGTGTGTGTGTGTGTGTGTGTGTGTGTGTGTACATGTGTGTGTGTGTGTGTGTGTGTGTGTGTGTGAGAGTGAGAGGGAGAGAAATAGAGATATTTGCCTCCTCTGAGTATCAGATTTATCTCATCTCTCTTCATCACCATTACACATCCATCCACAGCAAGCTGAACCTCTGGCTGTGGTACTTCACACTGTAATACTCTGCAGTCCCCCATCTGCCTGGCTACCTCCCCATGCCACTCAGGCCCAATCTACACATATTACATCCCTCCTGGCTTCATCTAAGTGTGACTGATAGGGCCAGCACAAGGAAACAAACAGCAGGTCTAACTTCCAATAGGATTAGGGGCTGGGAAGCACAAGCACAGTATCTCCCTTGGTCCCTCTGCCTCAGCAATAGAGCAACACAGCATGTCTGCATGCATATAGAAGTTACTTTATAGAAGCTGTCATGGATGAAGTAGACTTGAACTTGTGGGCTAGAACGAAAATCTAGAGTTAAAGCAGCTGGTTATTAGCTTGTGGAGCTGTTGTTAGGGGTCCAGGCACAGGGAAGGGGGTAGTGTAATAAATGTAGTAAGAAGAGAGGAGCACTGCTGTCAGACTCCGTGCTTGGAGCCTGTCTCGCTCCATTGTTATTCACCCCCTTCAGTGACGCTATGTTATAGAGGATTCTGTTACAAAATGAGATCAGGGTTAGATTTCACAAGGCTCCTGAGTGGTCTTACTGTACAACCCAGTGCTGCTCAGTAACGGGCCATTAGGTACGCCTGTTCCTGCCATGAACCACACCAGGCTATTAGCTGGCCTTCTAGTGCAAGCTGCTGACTGGGTGAGGCTGGTGGAGAGTTTCCTGGCCTAGTATGCGAGGTGATGTATGTTACTGAGACACAGCACTGAGGAATGAATGAGGATCATTTTAAAAACGATCAGTTCACTTCAGGAGGGCACCTGTCTGCTGAAAGGCATGCCTCATAGGCTAGTTTATAGTGTATAGTACAGTACAGTGTCTGTGATGTCACAAGATATCTGCTAATGACCTGCCCTGACCTGACCTGAAAAACACACTGGCGACTTTGTTTGTCAAGCAAGCCAGTATTTCAGGTTTGCATTTTTTATTCATCTCTGATCACATATCATGAGCATTTTGTGTTAGTATAATATAGAATACTTTACTTTATTTTTAGTATATTTCAGTCCCCTATTAGAAAATGTTTTTTTTATTACATAAAATCAACTTCACACTGCAATGGTTTATTTTAATGTTTCATTTTGATGTATTATTTATAGACTATATTATCATTATGCAAACTTACCAAAACAAAGGTGATAATTAAACATTTGACTGTGATTATCACACTATGGATATATTTAAAATGTAGTAGGAATTGTAACAGTCGAGATGACAAACCCAACACTTCCTTATATCTATAATTCCCATGTGCTCCATATTCTGGTGAGAAAGTGTTTAGCAGGAATATCTTGAATGCAGTATGGGAAAGTTTCAAAAGTCCTGTAAAAACAAATTTGTGTACAGCACACACCCAATTTCAGTTATCACAAAACCAGCAAACTAACTCACATAAGCAAATCTTCCAGAGCCTGCTGAGAATAATATTTATCATGATAGGGGAAAATCCTACTTTACAAACTGCTCACAGATGAAACTCACATTCTATGAACTGCATCCAAATGAGGTCTCTCCATGCGAGCAGCGTCTAGTGAGTGTGGATTTCAGGGCTCCATCTCTCCTGCAGTGCTGAGTTCATGCATGATTGAGAGTAGTTTACCTCGTGATGCTGTGCTTTCTCTTTTCATTACTGGGGAAAACCAAATCCAATATCATTTAGTGAATTTATGGTTTCTTCCCCATCAACATAAAAAATGTATGATGACTTTATCCAATTAACAATAATCAACTAATTGCGCTTAA
>OMLM01003812.1:147231-173780 GCA_900302695.1 Helostoma temminkii | reverse complement strand
ATGCAGCTCAGAGTGCATTATATAAGTCCGCTTTTAAAAGAGTTAAAATTACATCAAGAATCGAGTCAAACCTTCCTATATTTTCAAGAGAAATGTAACTTCTGTAGAACCTTTAACTCTGTAGATAACACAGCACTTCTTTGAAGAAAACTGTATATTAACAATGTTTGTGAACAGGGATCGCAGGTAAAATAGCACATCATCAACATCAACTTCTTTCTTTGTCTTTATCTGATGTGATGCTGCTGTGCTGCAATTGTGTGTGTGTGTGTGTGTGTTTTGATTCTTGGAGGATGTGGGGCGTTTCTAGCCTTAGAAATGCGCAGACTACTGGGCTTGATGACTGGAAAGCATTAAAAAACACACAACTTACAGTGATACAGTTAGTCCGCTAGTCAGAATAAAACCAACATCATGCCTCATCTTACTGAAATGGATGTGTGTGAGTCTTGTCTGCCTAAATCTCATTTCATTCACAATCGCAGACAACTTCTGCCACTGACCAGGCTTCAAAATCATGTTTAAGATGTTTATGATGAACGCAAATGGGACTTTTGGGCCATAATTATAGCAGCATTTATGTCTAGTATTTATGATTTATGCAATCCTCATGGAATTCATCTTAGACCAATCATATAATCATTCTGCGTATTCATAGAACTTTATGTACCTTTAAAAAAAGCTAATTCAAATGATTTCTAACTATTGTGATCAACAGGTGCCAATTAACAAACATAACAATGACAGTATGCCTCAGTACAGCTGATGCACACTTTTCTTTATTAATTATAATAATAGTAAGAGGTCATGTCTATGCTGTTAAACAAAATTTGGACAAACCCAGCTTAGCCTACCTGTGTCTCCTGACAGTTTTCCAGTGTTGAACGTTTTTTTTCTGCTGCGTGTGTCAGAGTTCCTGTGAATCAAAGCTCTGCTCACTGCAGCTGGACGCTCTTTTCTTCTGCGGACGTGGCGCAATCAACTTACGTGAAAACAGCGTTTAGATATTTTTCTTGTGATATGCGACAGACAAAAGCTCATTTTAGTCCTTCGAAATGCTTTCCGGAGCTCATGCTCCACCGATGCTCAGCCAAATATGGCCATAGGAAGTGCAGCGACACTTCACTGTTCTCGACTACTGTCGGAAATGTCGCAATAACTAGTCCAACAAGGTGCAAGCGATTTCTAGAAAGTGGCAGTTCTGACGTGAGGGAGCTGCTATTAAAGCCCTGATAAACCTGTGGGAAGGCTATGGGTGTAGTCTGTTTGCTGCTGCTTTTCCGATTAGACTATCCCACAACACCTGCTGTTTCTAGATGAAATGTGTAATTGAATTGAATTGATATGCAGGGACAGAGGTAACCTGCAGGGCAATTACTTATTGTATTCCAATAACATTAAATACTGTTAGAAAAAAAAGGGAAATTGAATTCAGATTGCTAATATTAAGCCATTTTCATTAGTTGTTTTCTAAGAACACAGCCTCTGTAGAAACTATTCTGTCCAAAAGGTAAACAATATAATAATATTTAGACAGAGCTTAGATAGAGCTTTGTTCACATCAAACTGTCTTTTCTCTTGTTAATTCATTTAGTGTGTGCTTAAATTAACTTTTAAATCAATATCTGAATTGATTTGAATTTGTCTCTTACTATAAAAATGATTCGTAGCCGAAAGCTACTGAATTAAAATAAAAGCAGGGGTTTACGGTATGTACCTGAAAGCATCATTAGACTGTTGCTGAGGGATGTCGCCGAAAAAAAAATCCTCACAGTGACGAACGGAGCAGGTTCAGCTCGGACTCAGACTGAGATTCATGTACTTTTACTTTGTTACGCGTAATTATATCCAGACAACACTTATGTAGGATCATACATATAGCATGCTAGCGGTTATAAGTTATTATAACAACAAAAACAAGCCATATGTTTCTCATTTTTATGAAGTGTGTTGGCAAGTAAAACCTTACTTATGTGAAAGCAAGAGTTGGCATTAGCGTATTACTTTAAAACTGTACCCGTCATTCAACGTGATACATCAATTTTCTGATGCACTATAGCAGATATAACTATTTAATGTCACTATAGTCATCTTTGGATGTGTCACTGCCCTAAAGCCTTTTTCAGTGTTAAAGTTACTGCGCCAATCAAGCCATCATAACAAAAAAATCATTAAGCCAAATATAACTTTTAAAAACCCTCTCAAATTGCACCATTTCACCAGAACCATGATTTCCTACAATTCCTTCATATAACTGCTAAATTACTCCTGACACTGACACCTGTTTGGACAGTTTGTTGTTCTCTGTCACCGCTCAGCTGATTGACACTTTAGTGGCAATATTTGCAACACATGCAAATAAGGCTGAGCAGATGATACACTGAACTTTGACGCCCTTGCGTTAGAGGGCACATTAGGCATGCTCTCACTCGTCTGTTTGAACAGAAGGGCATGTGCAAAAGTGCTTTAAATAGACACAGTGACATTAATTATATGCTTGAAGGAAGAGGTGCCTCTCTTTAAGTATAGAAATTATTTCACACATGGCCATTATAACAGATGCTGCATTCGTCTCATAGAGTAGGACTGACAGTCCTTCGATGAAATCCTTTATCAGCATCAACAAAGTCAAAGTTTGTCAGCATCCTGTGATTAGGGTGTTTTCCTTGTCAGGGTTTTCCTACAATCATCTACATATGTTAGAGCCAGTTATGAAGCATCCATTATAAGTGTGTATTGTACAGTTTATTTATATTTCGTATAGAATCAGATATGATCTGTTTGTGGAAACGCAGCTGCAAACATTTGGTTGCCAGTGAAGATAATAGCTGTAGTCTATTCAAAATTAATACTATTTATCCTATATTCTATATTTTTCTGTTTAAACTTTATCATGACTGAATTATTGCACTACAGGTTAAGCTTTTTTTTCTATTTTGGTTTTATTTCACATCAATGCGAGCAGGAGCAGGAAATTTCTCCTATGACTGATTGAGAGTGGCTCCTGAACTGTGAAGTTGACAAATGAGAAAGAGAATTTCATCAGACGCGTTAGCTAAGCCACTAATGAGGGAAAAAAACAAGGCTGATTTTGATATGTTTTGACAAGACAAAATCTCTACAAATGAAGTAGAAGGCTTTTCCTGTGTTGAGTGAGACACATGTGACCCTTTGCCTTGTTTCCATGGACACATTATTAGACAACTTCCCCAGCTGGCTTCAAGAGTCGGTGGCAAATAACAAGTGAAGGATTTGGTTATAACTGAGACATAAACTACCTGAAGTCCAATACTCATTCGGATCAGTCCCTGCTATGGCTTAATGCAGCACTCCCAGTGGATGTTTTGCAAATGACACATTTTAAAAGTCCTTACTTATTTACCATTTCAGTGTGATTCCAATGTGAATTAAATCATCACTGCATTTTTACCTCTTAATGACATTGTTTTGAATATAGTCTCAGCTGTATTCCTTATTAGTGAGTGAGTGAGTGAGTGAGTGAGTTTGCATATTGAGAAATACACATTTCAAAATTATTATTAATCTGCACTTTCCTTAGTAACAGCAAGCAAGTAAACTTCTGATATCATTTATTTATTATATTGCAAGGCAATATTATCCACAATAATCCCAATATGACTTTTCCTCCAAATTGGGCACTCCTATAAAAAATCTGGGTTAAATAGGTTTAAATGTTTTATGTATGATCATATGTACACAAACTCTCAGAGACTGCCACAAAGACACAGTCTGTGGCTACCGCTCTGCCATCCCACATAAAAACTCATAGATCTGCCACTACTAGACACACCTCTTGAATACTTGAACACAAATGCTCATCAGTATTTGCCACTCAGGTTACAATTCAAAGAAACAGATTCTGCTGATCAAGGCACTCAAGTCAAATCCCCACAAAACCAGCACAAAGAAGGTTTCTGTAAATTAGATTCAGAGGAATGTTGACAGGTCCACGAATACACCAACTCAGATTTGACCTTTGTTCTGAAATGTTTAATAGGATGGATGACAATGAGAGGGGAAAATGTGAAAAAACAGTGATGAGGAGTGTTGGTTCAGTGTTTTAGCACAGCACATGCAATCACTAATGTGTAGGTTTTCATTACCTTGTAGCACATATCAGTGCATAGCAAATGTGTCTGGGTGTGTTTTGCTGTGGTATTTCTGTTTAGAGTAAAGCCTAAAAATAAATGTTAAATACACCTAATTAACTGACCAATTAACTGCCTTTTCTGACTAAGCCACATAGACAACATTTCATGGATAAAGCTTTCTGTGGCTTGGGAAGGAGTGTCAGAGCATCACCACACAGTGACATCTGACAGAGCTCTGTTTCTACATGATACAGTCATCAGTTTAAAAAAGTGTCAGCGTTGATAGCAAACAGCTCACTCTACCAGCGAGAAGAAGGGGCTCTCGACAGCAGACTACACCAAACAACTGTCACTCAAAAATCTAAACTTATCATCTACAAGTTTTTTGTTGCTGACATGACTCTAAACACACACAGAATCGGAAAACTAAAAACTCAAACTAAAAAAACTATGGACTTGAACTTTTTTTTCTGCCTGCAGACATCTAGGTTTATATTTGGTATCCCATGCAATATTTATGGATTTTACAGTGACAACATAATATTCAACCTTGAGTAGATTATAAAAGATAACTACTTATATGGTTTCACATTGGCATCATCTGGCATAAAAAGCAAATGTTTGTGGGTGCATTTCCTCTTCTCCACTGTGTTTATCCATCTTCTCATAATAATCAAAACTGGAAACTTGCTATATTGTCGGTGCAGAATGGTGATTCACATTTATGAAAATGCTCAAAATCTCATAAACAGTGTTTCTGCCCTCAAACTCTCAAGTCCAATGTAATTAATCACAAGTAACCTTCCAGTAAGGCAGCAATATTATATTTTATTAAACACTCAGGATGTGCGTAGACATACACTTTTCATCTTTGTGTAATTTTATTATAACACAAACAAATACTTAGTGAATATAAAGCATGAGCAGAGACATCCGCTACCTGTCTCTTCTATCCTGTGCCTTTTGTGCCTCCCTCAGGCTGAAAAGTGAACTTGACATAGAGCAGCAGTGTCTTTCTTACAAATTGTCATTTGCTTTTAAATTATTTTGTTTGTACTTATTCAGTATATTGAGCTGGAAAAGAAAAGTTGACTCAGAATAATTCACAGATGCTTCTTCCAATCTAAACAAGTTTACAGTCTGATCTAGACACCAGTGAAAAGCAGAAACAAGAAAGATAACAATAAAGATGAATTAGACTACTGTTGTGTGTGGGGTTAATCTACAAGAGCACAACATATTGAGCAAAGATCATTGTGAGCATAGTATCAGCATAATCAGCAGAAAACAGGCCTACATGATTTAGGGTTATTCCCAAATTCCTTAGTTACATCTGTATTTTCCTCCCTTTCATCTTGTGTTTTGCCTTTTTCCTTTCATTCATGTGATAATCATACTCCCCCCTGGCGTATTATTCTGTAAATTATTTTCTATCAGTAAAAAAAAAAGACTGCAGAAACTTATGTTGAATGAGAGTTTGTATTGGTTTAGTATTAAACAAGGGACAAGGAAATACAAAATGCAGCTGTTTTTAAATGATGGTTTCATTTATTAAGAGAAAACACCTCTCTAAACCTGTCTGGCCCTATGTATAAATGTAATTTGCTAAATCATGAATAAACTGGGATTGACCACATTTTTTGAAAAGCTGAGTTAAATATCACTTGCCACACCCAGGCCTGATTACTACCAGACCTGTTGAATCAGAAATCACTTAAATATAAGGTTTCTGACAAAGTGAAGCAAGCTAAAAGTTCTCAAAAAGCAACGCATCATGCTGCGATCTAAACAAATGTAAGAACAGATGGTAAACAGTAGTTGACATGTATCAGTCTGGAAAGGGTCCCATTTCCACAGCTTTGGGACTCCAGTGAACCACAGTGAGAGCCATTATCCTCAACTGGAACACAAGGAAGAGTTGGCCAAAATTCCTCCACAGCGATGTGAAAGACTCATTGCCAGTAGCAAATGCTTGATTGCAGTTGTTCCCTTCAGGAGTGGCACCAGCAGTTTTTAGGTTTAGGTGGCAGTTACTTTTTCACTTAGGGCCAGACAGGTTTAGAGAGCTTTTTTTCCCTAATAAAATGAAATCATCATTTTGCATTTTGTATTTACTCAGGTTATCCTTGTGTAATATTAAAATCAGTTGGATGATCTTAATCATTTAAGTGTGAAAAATATGCAAAAAAAAAAAAAAAATCTGAAAGGTAGCAAATACTTTTTAACAACACTGTACCACCGTATGTACAGTATAATATTTGTAATGAATATTAATGTATGCTTATTTATTAAGACCTGATTCTGTAATTTTACTGTCCTGTGTTTGTACACAGTGTTATTAATTTAGACTTAGTACAAATATTCATTTGCTATGTGTGTCATCTGCTCATGATTTTTGATGATTTTTATCATTTCATACGTTTATTTCATTTGAATTTTATTCATATTGAGTTTTTAAATTAATTATTAATTAATTCAGATAATGATTGTATGGATTTGTAGAACTGCATTATTAGCCCAAATTATTTAAACAAGTTATGTAAATATACTATTGGTTATATTAATACCCAGTTTAGATTCTAGTGTCTCATTCATTGAGTTTACATGCACTTAAGTAATCAGGTTCCTCAGAGAGAAACCAGGTTTCTCAGAAAAGTTGGGGAACGAATCTGCAGCCTTTGTTCACCACGTGCTCTTGTAAACAGAGGATTAGAAACCCTGTTATGCATAAACATGGTTCAGTAATCTGCATTGATAAAAGATGTGTGAAGGATGGTTTTGTGTATCCTTGCTTGTCTCTCCTCAAACCTCTTTCCTTGTTCCTCCTCCATAGATCCTCAGACCAAAGCAAGGTTCAAGCGGGGCAAGTGAGGATTGATCAATTAATGAAAATTAAGATTCAGTAGCATCGATTAACAGCTATTCTTTTGGTATGTGTGATACCAGCTCAAAACGTTGCCCATATCGCAGTTGAAAATAAGAAGAGACATCTGTGTTGACATTTGCATGGTGGGAGATAAAAGCTTATATTGGTTCTTTTATTTATAGTCACCTGTAAGGAATCATGATTCTGACTAAAGGTTATTTAAAAAAAAAAGATTTACGTGTATGTATAGATGAATGACCACTGTTACAGTACCCCATTTGCTAAAATTACCTAACTACTCAAAAGAAACAGGTTAAGTGCCGCTTTATTTTACAACCAGTCGTCACTCCGTCCACTAGGTGGCGGTAATGTTAAAGTGGCTGATCAGCTGCCAACACAAACAACTGAAGAAGAAGAAGAAGTAAAAACGATCTTGGTAGCTTAGCCCGAATGTGTCTTCAAATATGTGCGAAATGTGAGGTTAATCAACATTTTTATACCACTTATGGTTTAACTGCCATTACCTGCACAGCATGGCGGATTGCGACATTGCGTTGGACTTAGACGTCTTAGTCGAAGAGGACTGTTGCTGTTTCTGTGACTCTTGTTGTTGTAGCTAGCTCTGGCGTTAGCTGAAGTAGCTAACGGTAGCACTGCTGTCTTCGCTCTCTGCACAACTGATGTTGATTCATTGCTGCAGGGCAGTGAGTTAACCCGCAACAACAAGGTAACTCTGGACCAAGTTCCGGGCATAAACAACTATTTTTATGTCAGCATGTTAACCCATTACCCTAGGTAACTGACCCGAAGCAGTATTTTAGGCAAAGTTATAGTGCACGATACGGCTAACGTTATTTTATAAGTCAACATTTATCGCTGCATGCTGCTTTAGGAGACTCTTCAGTCGAAATGTTATTACAAGCGAAGGTTAGCTAACACACCTAAGCTAACGCTGCAAACAGCGTAAGCCATAACGTACAGCTGGAGTTATTGGTGTGCACATGCTTTGAGATGGAGCAGCAGATAGTAGCCACTGAAATGGTTCTCGGTCTGCATTTCACAACAGTCTGACTTGTACGCATGCGAAAGGGAAATCATGTCTTGCAAAGCCGCAACCAAGGACAAGAAGTCGAGCTTCAGCAAAAAGCTGTTTCGGAGAGGCTCGGTGCGCTCCGTGGGCAGCTTTATGAGCAGAGTCCTCAGGACACTGACAGCGTTGTCCCACTTTGGATCAGAAGTTCAAACAGAGGATGACAAAGATGATGGAGGATTTTCCACCTACAAATCAGGCAGTAAAGATGTGCCCATGGACGATGGGGACTTGGGGGGGTTCTTGTCTGGAGAGAGAATTCCTGGAGTGTCAGGTCTCAAAAACCACGGGAACACTTGCTTCATGAATGCAATTCTGCAGTGCCTCAGTAACACTGAACTGTTTGCTGAGTACCTAGTTTTGGAGCACTACAAAGGCGAGGAGCTGGATGAGGACAAACCAAAAACAAATGGCGTACTTCTGCAGAAGAAGGGATCCTTGAGCAAAGGAGAAGTCACAGAGCAACTGTCAGGACTTGTGCGGGCTTTATGGACGTTTGAGTACACTCCCCAGCATAGCAGGGATTTTAAGGTAAGAGTGACATTAATGATAATACTAGACAGCAAACTAGTTTGACTTATTGTTTTTTGGACATCAGTAAAATAATTAATCAGTGGAGGATATTCTGTCATACAATATATATTTTTGTCTGTGTTACTGGTGTTACAGATACAGAAAAATGCAAACACATTATCTTCAGGATGTTTATTTTGAAGGTTCTGTTTATTGTTGTGGCCTTGAGAACATGTGTATAGTATGAGGTCACAAGGAGATGTGTAAACATTACTGCTGCTCCCACTGTTTGATGAAAAATGCCTTCTGTGTCTGTTTAAAATGGCAGTATTTTACTCATATGTTGTGGTAAGCATCATCTGCTATTAAATGGTTATGGATATGCTGTTTTGCTGCTTGTTGCAGAATGTTGTGTCAAAAAATGCCACGCAGTTTAAAGGGAATGCTCAGCACGATGCTCAAGAGTTTCTGTTGTGGCTGCTGGACAGAGTACACGAGGACCTGAACACAGTGAACCCCAACAGCAGGCCCTCTTTAAAGGTGAAGTCAATATATAATTCAAAAGATGTTTTCACAATGCTTTTCTGGCCTGCTTCTCTGTTGGTTGATAGAACTAGTCAATATCAGCAGCTTATGTGAATGTTAAATGTAATTCACAATAACCTAGAAACCCTGATAAGATAGTATTATTTATGAATTATAAGCCCAGCTAATAAAACAACGTCTTTGTTCAGCCACCTATTGAAGAAGATGACCAAAGCATAGAGGGACCATCTCCTCCCCTCTCTGCTGGATCATTCGTACAAGAACTGTTTCAGGCTCAGTACAGGTGAACCTTATGCCAAGTATACAGTAACATTTCCGTTGAACAATGTAGCCAGTTGAATAATCTTGAATATTAAAATATATTTTTTTACTCCACAGGTCTTCCCTTACCTGCCCACATTGCCAAAAGCAGAGCAATACCTTCGATCCCTTCCTTTGCATCTCCTTACCAATCCCACTACCACACACACGGTGAGTTAATCTCCTGAGCCGTGCTACAGCATGGAGAGTGATCAGTTAATAGTAGGGATGTCCCGATACCACTTTTTACCTGACTGAGTACAAGTATGAGTGCTTACATTTGAGTCCTTGCTGATATTGAGTACTAATATAATGAGTACTAATATTATTGCAGTAATAATATTGCATTTGCAGCATTTTTTATTATTAAGACTGCAGTTACTGGAAAAGTGCAATAACATTAAACCCTGTAATCAGATGTTGTTTGCTTTCTGATGTGACAAAATAAAATACACAACAGGCGACTATTGCTCACTTCCAAAAATTATACACCCGCTATGACTGGTGGGCGAGCCCTAAAATAGTTTTGTTTGCAATGCAGATGAATGTTTAGTCCGTCTTCTCCAAAGTGGTATTCTCTACCGAGAGCTTTGGCTTTTTGCCAGCTTCTAGATTTCAGTATTTTCTATAGATATTTGTTCTTTTTACCATGGAAAGAAAGGATATGTTCTTAAATTAACACTAAACAAACACAATTTGATCTAATATTAGCTGTTTCTTGTTGTTAAAACTATATTAGTTCTCATAATTAATTAGTTTGTATGTTTGACACACAATGTCCTCCTGCTGACAGCAGAAGAGGAACTGCGTACATTCAACCAGCTACAGACATAACAGGGGGACTTTAATGCATAGTCTAATGTTTTACTATGAAAATAAATTGGATTTTCAATCAGTCACGCCTGTACTTCCTTTCGTCTCATCTGCTCTGTGCTGATTGGCTTATTGTAAAGTGGTATCAGGTGCAGTATTGGAGAGGTTTTGCAAGTACGAGTACTTGAGGGTGGTATCGGACCACTGGTATCAGTATCGGTTAATAGTGCTCAGGTGATAAGTTTTTACATTTTAGTAACTAGTTATTATTGGTGTACAAGTAATCAGTGGCTAATAGCCATGTGAGAAGAGTGTGAAATTGTGATCAATTTGGGGTTACTGTAGTACAGGGAATAAAAAAGAAGGAAATGTCACAACACAAATATTGTTTCTTGTGTTTCAGAGCATGTGTCAAAGAGTTGTTAGTGTTGCAGTATAAAATAAATAAGCCTTTGCTGTAGCAGGAGTAGTCCTGCTTGCACAGTAAATAAAGCTGTTTTCACTCTGGTGAATGAGGTCTGGACATTATGTGTAGTTGTGCACTCACACATGCTTGATGTAGCAGGAGTTACAGTAGTCCAGGTCAGATTCATTCTCTCTTGGGAAAATTGTTTAGTTTCAGTGAGGGGTGATCCGGTGCTAGAGCATGCAGAAATCAATTGTTTTTCGTAGACAGCACATCACATGAAACTATGCGTTAGGTACACTACCAGTCAAAAGTTTGTACACACAGAAATTACCATATAAAAAAAAAAATCTATTTTATAACATGTAATTGGTGACGGAGCTGAAGACATGTACAGTATCATTTCATGTAAACATGTATATAACCCCAGTTTCTTGAACAAGAGAAGTGTGATACAAAAACAGAAAGCATGGTAAATATTCCCTACACTGGTGTTGTGCTGAGTGGATTGGCTGAAAGTGAATGCTCACTCACTTGCTGTGAATACTCCAAAAAGTTACCTGCTGTATTCACACAGACACTACACGACCTTGTAGTACAAAGTTGGTACTAGAAGGCTTACATGATAAAGTCCGTTTACGTCCAGGTCAACTCACTCAGACGTTTGCGTTCTCACATGCAGCTCACCTGGGTAAAGTCTGAAGATCTTCAGGATTCAAGTGTATGTGTAAAAGCAGTTCTTGTTAAGGCAGTGCTTAATTTTTTTAATTTGTGTTAAACCCGCCTTTTGTTTCAGGCCCCTGTATGTGACAGTTGTCTACCAGGGAAAGTACTCTCACTGTATGAGAATTGGAGTTGCTGTTCCCCTCAAAAGCACTGTCTACCGCCTCAGAGATGCTGTGTCACGCGAGACCAAGATCCCAATGGACCAGGTGCTATTCCTGTCACTTATCAGCTCAGGGTCTGACATTGTGAGACTATATTACAGTCACACAGTGTGAGTTCATTGTTCCTGAAGCAGGTTGAACCTCAGAGCAATAGTTTCTCACAAATCTAGTTTTTTATAGAACAAGCTCAATACAAAGTTGGAGAGTAACCTTTGGGCAGCAATAACTGAGTGCTAACACTGATGTGAAATGGCAGGATGAAATGCTGTGAGAATAAATGTAAATGACAGCTAAGGTGCGATGAGGAATGATATTTAGATGAATGTATTGCTTTTGAAAGAGCTATACAAATATGTCATATATGTCATATGTGTCATATGTCATATGTCATATTTCATTAGCTGCACACATTTTTAATTTGAGTCTTTTTTTTCCTCTTTTAGTTTGTTTTGACTGAAATGTACTATGATGGTTTTCATCGTTCATTTTGTGATGATGACGATGATCTTGACATCATTCAAGAAAGCGATTCTATCTTTGCCTTTGAGACGCCAGAGACATTCAAACTGGAAAACATACGCACAAAAAGGGGTATAACTCTTAAACTCAACTTTTCACACTTAAATGAATAAACTATACTATAGAAACTACAGAGACTAAAGAAGTGTGTATTTTTATCTTTCACAGGAAGTCTCCTGGCAAACCTGAATCATAACAACTTGAAATATGGGACTGAAATAAGCAGGACTCCATCTTTCATGCAGGGAGCAATGACCCCTGTGACTGCATCACCCAATAAAAACATTGGACCTGAAAAAATTATCCTTTTGGTGTGTAACAGAGCTTGTACCGGCCACCAAGGAAAGAGGTACGGACACTTATCATGTCTCTTTAAGTCATTAATGAATTGCGAACATATTACCATCCAACACATAAGTAGTTTGTTCCTTTAATAATGGATCAACAGACTATATTGGTGCAGCTCTAAAGGGGTAGGTTCACTATGCACATTATATTGTTTTAGGTTTGGCCTGCCTTTTGTGCTGTACATGGAGCGCACTGTGACCTGGGATACTCTGCAAAAAGAGATCTTGGAGAAAATGCGTCATCTTTTGAGGCCTGGCGTCTACATTCAGGTAGGGAGAATAACGAGTAGGCAGATATGCAGAGAGTGATATAGTGGTGCATGGGAAGCGAGTTTAAAAGTTTTCAATATCTCAGAAGACAGTTCAATTTCTGATTAAGCATTCTATATGTTACACACAATCTCTCTTGCTCTCTTTGTAGGTGGGACCTTTCAGTCTTCGGGTGGTTGGCGTTGTTGGTATCACCTACCTCCTTCCCCAAGATGAGCGACCACTGTGTCATCCAACTGTGGAAAGGTCAGTTCTAAGTTTCTGTGTTATATCCAATAACTTTTTAAGTATGATTGTAAAAGTTTTTATCTTGGCTTAATACTGCATTTTATTAGTATTAATGTTGAAATGGTGGAAATGAAACACTACTTACATTTAACTTTGCAGTTTGTATTGAATGAAATGTTTGGAAGAGGTTTTACTTTGTTTCTATAGTGATGTTTACGCCTTCCTGCAAAGCAGATGCAGTCAGAGCCAGCTAAACATTTTGCACCAAGGAAACACAGTCTATTCACAAAAGAAACTTGAAACAAATATGCAAAAGCAGATTGTTAGTAGTTCACACAGTAGCACAGTCATTTTAGAAGACTGGGACATCAAGTTCTGAATTACTTGTGCCTTGCAAGTCTGTTATTCCAAAAGGATTTTAGGATTATTACTTGTAAAGGGTGAATGTGAGTTCAAATTCAAAGCTAAAACACACATGCACTTTGCATTCATTTGTGTACAGTTGGGTTGTAGGTGTAAGATCAAAATTGCAAAAATCTATTCCTTTATTCTGCTCTAGGCTCAAAGGCCTGGGAGGATAACATGTCATAACATGATTTTGACTGTTTGTTAAAATGCCAGTTTAACACGTTTGACCGGTAACTTACTTCTCAGTATTACATAAAGATAACATTACTCATGCATGAATGAAACAGAATTTGTTTTTGTCATTTGTCTTGATTTGGTTGATCTGTGCTGTCATGACAGCTACATTATGTTTGCATATATTATTATCGCTTGTAAATAATCATGTCATTTCAACAAAGACAGTTAGATTAGAAATGTAATCCTTTTCGTGTATCTTAAAGAGTAATTAAATAATATTATTTTTATATTGAATGAATCTGTCCCCCCAAAAATGTCATATGGGTTATGTCAAA
The DNA here is from genome assembly GCA_900302695.1 of Helostoma temminkii. Classification (NCBI taxonomy): domain Eukaryota; kingdom Metazoa; phylum Chordata; class Actinopteri; order Anabantiformes; family Helostomatidae; genus Helostoma; species Helostoma temminkii. The sequence goes on along the minus strand of OMLM01003812.1, from coordinate 159,963 downwards.
TTCAAGCATACCCAGGAAAAACAATAACAAAAAAAATCTATCAATAAATATAATAATAAAAATAATAAGTTAAACAAGGAAAAAATATATATATAAAATATGCCTATTTCTGTAACTTCAACTGTTTCTCACTATTGCTGTTTTAACTACAGAGCATACAAATCCTGTGGACAAGGGGGACCGCCACATGTGAAGATTGTGGTAGAGTGGGACAAAGAGACCAAGGACTAGTGAGTAAAAAATTAATATTTTATTGTATCGTGGTCAGTTTGTTTTGCTTTGTCTACATTATGTTTTCACTGTGCAACATAAACGTAAGCTGGGTTTTGATATGTTTTCTCATTGGGAATAATCTATTAGAATCTCAGAAAGCTCGACTTTTTTTTGCAGAACTTGGAGACATGCATCCATCAGTTCACATTTGATAATACCAATGTCTATTTTGAATAGTGTCATATGGTATGAGTTTCTGTCACAGAAGTATTTGAAGGTCCTAATTCACAACCAAAAAGTTTGGACAGTCAGATCAGCTTATACTTCTTCTTGTATTATGACTGCTCACATCGATGCATCCCTGCACCTTTAATTTAAAGTTAAGCTTAGTTTTGTAGTTGAATTATTTTGTGAAGCTCAGCCCTTTTTACCCCTGAGCAATATCAAGTTTAGGAGTGTGGCCAAGGACAAAATCAATTATATTATTCAACTGCATTATGTTGTGTTACTTTGACACAGTAATGTCTGATGTTTTCAGTCTTTTTGGACACACTGAGGAGGAATACATTCCTGATGCCGAGAGTGTGTATCTGCATAGGGAGCAACATCATCAGCCACAAGCCTGCACCCTCGCTCAGTGCTTTCAGCTCTACACTAAGGAGGAGCAGGTAACTTTTTGACCATTTATGTAGCAGATGCACCCAGACACAAACACACACTGATTACAGCAGTGCCACTAAATAGCCAAATGAAATGAAATGAAAAAATGAATTTGCATTGATGCATGTCAGTGGTGAGTATATTTTCAAGTATAGCCTCACATTTATGTCCGCCCCATTTGTTTATTATTCTTTTGCTGAAGTTCCACTCATTTCACTTGCTTCAGTTTGGCTATGCATCTGGCTCTTGAAATTATTTTTGGAACAAACTAGGTATGTGGGGCCAGGCACAGACCCACATATACATTGTGGTTTAAGCTGCCTGTGAATGCTTTGGAGGAGAATAGAGGGAAGCGAGAGGAAAAACTCAGGGCCTCATCCTGTGTGAGGCCTGTTTTATAAGCAGTGTGGTTGGACCTTGTCCTTGATGGCTTCTGTGTGTTTCAGCTGGCTCCAGATGATGCCTGGCGCTGTCCCCACTGCAAGCAGCTGCAGCAGGGACGCATTAAGCTCAGCTTGTGGACTTTGCCGGATGTGCTCATACTGCATCTGAAGAGATTCAGACAGGTATTTTATCTCATTTTCATTCATCTACAATTAAAATTAAAATCTGTAAATTAAAATGTGAACCCAAACATACGTCTAAGAGCATCAGTTAATTAGTTAATTCCACCATGTGTTTTTGGAATCTAAGCTGATGTTGGAAAAAGTCACACATTGTATTGCAATGAGTGTTTATTGCACTGAACCCTCCCCAGATTACTGAAATTATTAATGTTTTTTGTATTTATATTGCTATATGTCTTTACTTTCTTTTTGAATATAAAGCAGCTGTAACATTATTTACAGGATTGACAAAGTTCTTTGAATCTTGAATCGTTGATTATGTATCAACCATCCAAAATTGTTGCGTGCTGATAGTTTACTGACTTTACTACAAATTCTGTTCTGTTTCTGTATCTTGGCTTATCCTCCAGGAGGGCGACCGGAGAGTGAAGATGCAGAATATGGTGAGGTTCCCACTGATGGGTATGGATATGGCACCTCATGTGGTTAAGAGAAGTCAGAGCAGCTGGAGTTTACCTTCCCATTGGTCACCGTGGAGACGGCCATATGGTTTGGGAAGAAACCCTGATGACTACCTGTACGACCTGTATGCTGTGTGCAACCATCATGGGAATATGCATGGTGGCCACTACACGGGTACTACTAAAAACAAGTTTAAAGGTTATTTATGGAACAAAAAGGAAATCATGTCTTTATTGTCATTGTAAACCATTGTTTTGCTTTGTGCTTACAGCCTACTGCAAGAACTCCATTGATGGTCAGTGGTACTGTTTTGATGACAGTGAGGTTTCACCAATAACTGACGATGCTGTGTGTCAGCAGACGGCCTATATACTTTTCTACCAGAGGAGGACAGCGATTCCCTCCTGGTCAGCCAACAGCTCTGTTGCTGGTCTGTAATGATTTCTTTACTGTTTGTCACGGGTTTTATATAAGATGGACATAAAATGGTCAGAACTTAATTTAGCGTGAATGATGAGTTTAGTTGCATTATGTGATGTTATGTTTATATTTATACTGTTATTTGTTATTTTGCTATTTTATTTATATTACCTGTATTTCTTAGGTTGGGGTCTGTGTAATATTTTAACTTCCTACCTCTAATCACCAGCTTTTATTCACTGTAAATTAGGGCAGAACAATTAATTGCATTTGTGAGAATATCACGATATGATAAAAACAGATTTTCTGTAATTACACTGTGGTCAGGTGAACATTGATGGCTACCAAAGTATGTTTGACCACCCTTTAATTTAATTGTCTGAGAGAACAATGCTTGGCATGATCAATTAATTAGAGGTTGCAGGACCAGTAACCTGTAGCTCACTTGGATGCTGCTTAAAATGTAGGCTTCAGCGCTGCGTGTAGTCAAAGATTGTCTACTCTATGTAATATTGCTTTGAATCATGGAAATTGGATTGATAATTGCTCTAGAACCATAAACAGTAAACTTTATAATTGACATAACACAGTCTTTAAGTAATGTTGAAATTTTCCAATTTTTCACCTGCAGGTTCCACCAGTTCATCCTTATGTGATCACTGGATCAACAGATTGCCTGGTAGCAGACCTGCTAGCTTGGCGTCTGGAGCCTCGTCCAGACGCACCTCTCTGGCTTCACTGGCTGAGTCAGTAGAGTTTCCAGTAGAACGTAATGAGGACGATGGTAAGATTATGCTTGTATTTCTTTCTTTCTTTTTTTATTTATTTAATTTACAGGTGTCAGATTTTAGGTCTTTTTGGCATTGTCTCATGCACATTTTCATTACAAGCATAGGGACTGTTTCTGTCTTCAATATTTAAATTTCAAATAATTGTTCTGGTAATACCACAGTATTAAGCTTTAAGTATCTTTCACGCTAAAACAGGATTTCTGTGGAACTGAAAGATACTGTTAAGGTTTCCCTGACTTAGTTAAGTCTTAAACTCTCTCACATGAACTTACTCATGTCAGCTCCAAAAACTCACTTTTAAATGTTAAGGAATCAGAATCTCTTTGGAAGGACAAGGCCAAAAATGACGCGATGTTTGATATTGAGACAACATTTCTGGCAGACCCTGTTTTTGTGCAAAGCCTCCCATACCATGAGAATTTAAAATGAGACAGATGTTGGTCTGGGCTGGTCTAATAAAATGCGGGCCTCCAAAAGCCCTGTAGAAAACCGGGTTAGTATCATCCCAAAATGTTGGCAAGACATACTGGTATTTAACTATGACTTTCACCGATGGCACACAAATGTAATTTCCTATATGACCACATACCTGCATAATTAGAATTTTTTTCAGATCTGTTTTACCACAAATAAGCATTTTTCATTGAGTGCATCATCATTAGTAAAATGCAACAATAAAATGCTTACAGATAGGCTCATAATAGGTTAAAAGCTTAGAGAGTATTAAAACCAACAACACTTAATAGACTACAGAATACAACCGTCAGGTAATAAATCCCGTCTTGGAGGTAATAATGTTAAATTTCCTTTGAAACCTAGTTGGCCTTTATTAACATATGTTTCATAACAATTTCTGCTGTTTTTAGGTGGATTTTCTGTCCGTCCTTTTGTGAGAAGTATTCAGCGTCAGAGCTTGTCCTCCAGATCATCCATCGCTAGTCCGTTAGCCTTCAGTGACAGCGGCATAAAGCCTTCTTGGTCTCTCTCAGCGAAGCTGCACATGAGGTCCAACTCACCCTCACGTTTCTCCCTCGACTCTCGATGTTCTCCGCCTCTAGAGCGGATAGGAGAGGCCTGTGATGACAAGGTTTCCACATCTTGTTTTGGCAGCTACAGTAAACATGAACGCTATTTTGGCAGCAGGACTCCTCTGTCTATGATGGAGAGCAACTTCAGCGACCAGGATAATAATAAAAGGTTCCTAGACATGATGTACTGCAGGGCTCCCACTCCAGTGGAAAAGAAGAGCACCAAAACTGAGCCAACTGAAAACAACAACCAGATAACAGCTATAGACCAAAACCTACTACCCACCCAAGCTACTCCCTCCAAAGAACAGAAACGTAAGAGCAGTATTGGAGGATTTGCCTCCAAGGCAGAAAGCATGGGCTCCTCGAAGAATTCCAGCAAATTGGAACAAGATAAAACTTCCAAAAAACGTTTGTGCTCAACCCTCAAGACCTCCACTTCTGAGACGTCTTCCAATACACCTGTGAAGGGGAAAAAGATCAGCAATACCAAGAAAAGCACCTCGACGCCCGGTGGGACTCCTTCCAAAACAAAGGAGGCAAATCAACCTCTGGAGGGAACGCCACAACATAAGCCATGTGTCCGCTCCACACCTCAGTCTTCAGCTTCTCCCTCACCGACTGCAAAGAAGAATTCTAGTGTCACAGAGAAAGGCTCTACAAGTAATCGGAAACGACTGGTGGAAAGGAGCTGCAGCAGAGATTCTATGCACACTCGTCCTCTGGTTGACAATCTCCGCAGCAGCTCGGTAGCTCGCTCTTCGCTCTCTAAGAGTGGGGAAAGCACTCGGCTTGAAAGGAAATCTGTGAGGAGCTCCAGCAGCAGCTCCTCTGTCACTAGCCTGCGTTCACCAAGTGTATCCACCAGAGATCTGCAGCGCAGTAGCAAATCTGAGGAAAAAGGGTTGTCATTCTTCAAGAGTGCCCTCCGGCAAAGGGAAAGCCGCCGGTCGGCTGATTTAGGAAAAAGCACCTTGCTTGCCAAAAAGGCCACAGAGAGGACATGCAAGCAGAATGGACAAGTCAAGGAGATTGGTGCTGAAAATGGAAAGACAGGAGAGTCTGTGTCTTCACAGACAACCACAGAGATTCAAGGAGGTGAGACAAAGTCAGAGACAAAGGAATCTTCCAAGCCCCCCAGCTCTCTCAGTCGTACTTTATTAAATGTAGGCAAGTCCAAGTCTTCCACCTCTGAAGTAAGTCTCAAGTCTCCCACAAATGGGAAGAAGCCTCTTGAAAGGATGGCGTCTTCCCGAAAGCTGTCATCTAGCATGCAATCTCCTGCACGTACAGTTCAGAGGCCTCAATGATTAGATATCCACAATAGTTAAATCCATTAAACCTACATAATGCAGCTGTTTTCTTTGTGCCTAAGTTTCAGCAAGCACTATTTGTAAAGAGACTTTTTTGATCTGATTATTTTATAAACAGACGTACGATGAAATTGATGGCTTTGAGGGTTGAGTATTGGCAGCCAACTTTGAGTAGTTATAATATACTCACTTAAACATTATTTACTGGTGTATTGTTACCTGCTACAGGTATGAGCATTAGATATTATTGTGATGTGAGTTACAAAATGGGGGTGTCAGGCTTGACATATCAAATGGTTTTTGACCGTATGCACTGAGCTGTGCAGCACATTTGATTGTGTGACAGCTAACAGAGCTCTTCATAAGAACCTTGAAAGCCAATTGTTTTTCCTTTAGACAAGACGTTCATCTTTGCATTGCAACATTCAGTTAGTTTGGTTTGTTCTCAAAATTTAAAATGGATTTAAAATACAACAGCTTATACATGAAAAATTAAAGCGATAAGATGCAGTTTTGCCTTGTATGATGATTACATTGTTTACATAAATTACAATTAGATTCACATTATTTTGATAAAGATGGTTGTTAATGCTTAAACCTCATTGCCATTGTTCCATAAGCATGTCAAACGCAACAACAGAAATGTGGCATTGACAATAGTCTCTGGACAAATATTGAAACATGCACAATATTACAAAAGAGTTTCATTCCGAAATAATTGTGGCTAAGTGTTTGTTGTAGTTTCGCTTGGATGTTTTAAGCTGATCAGACTGATCAATGAGAAGTTAAACCTTTCTTCATACATCTACACATACACATTGGCTAATAGAGGCAATGAGCATTTTTATGTATAAAGCTGTGGAGGACCAGACTTTAGTAGACTATATGCACTCATGTAATTTCACATTATACTGTGAAATTGAACTCATAAAAATAGTCTGTAATATGATTATCAAGAGAATAGTTATAAAATATGGAACTGATAGCAGGCTCTGGACCAAAACAGAATAAGACTTCAGATAATAATTAGGATTGGTACCAAAAGTTTTCCAATATTTCTAAACTTTATTTTTGTTTAACACTAGTACTTTTTTGATAGAAATGTATTTTATTAAATGCTTATGAAGTTAACTACTTTGGTCTGAAAACAGATGGCGTGTTTTGGAATGAAACCCTTTAAATTCCATTCTTTAAAAAATGTAAATGTATATCTATCTATAGTGCGTCTGTAAAGATATTTACAGAAACTATATAGTGTATAACCAGTTTCTCCCTTTCCATGAGCAACATAAAAATGATCTTAAGCGCCTTTCAATACTGTACATAGAAACAAGTAATTGCCTTTGGCAACATAGTAGTCCACTACTGTATGTATGCATCATTGAGTAGGAATGTCGTATGGTTCACACTTTTAGAAAAAAAACATAGTTTTCCTTTACTAAGAACAGTCATGTGTACACTAAGTCGGGAGTTTATTAACTAAACCAAATGGAGTCTGATACAACCATCTTACACTAAATTCTGAAGTTGATAATTCAAAGTAGAGATGTTGATTCCACTGAATGGTTATTTTGGAGGCTGTAGTTTGCGCTGCGGTCGAACTTTATCACATTGTACAGAGCACCGTTTCTGCAATTGAGTGTAGTCTTGATATCGACACTAATGATGAGGACAGGAAAATAGACAGGCCTCTCAGCATAATGCAAAACTGTTCAGCAGCACCTTAAACTACATATTGTTAAATGAACAGTTCAACAAAGCTTTAGTCTTTATCCCAGTACTGTTGAATTAGACTACATTGGTGTAATAGACTGTCGGCGGATGTGTACACACACGTTTTTAAGACATATCGTATAGTGTCAGGCCTTAGACTTGAAATGGTAAAAGGGAACATTCATTTCAATGTTTCAGGGGTCATTTTAAAATAATCACCCCTTTACTACACCTGGTGCTTCAACAGACCACTGCTCCTCTGGCACTGATGTTTCTTAAATCAGCACATTCAAAAGCTTATGTTGAGAACTGTGACTGCCCACTTCAGTGAACTAGAAACCTGCGGTACCTCACTGGAGAGGACAATACTTTGCCATTTTTTTCTTCATCTGGCTGGAACAGAATAATTATAACAAGGCATTTAATTAATCTTAGAACTACATTAATATTGTCTTTAAGCAGTAGTCCAAATATGGACGTATAGGCAGAGCCATTATACGTTACACGGCATAGTAGTGTTGCAGAAAATGGAGGCAGAGGGAGGATAGTGTCAGTGAAGCTGTCACAGTGCTTGCTGGCCTTAATTTGAAATATAATCTTCATCATAGAATTGCTCTGCTTGCAGTTTCAATATTCATACATCATATACCAGCACCATGTATGTGCTCATTGTTTTTTTTAACGAAATGAATGTTATGCATTAAAATCCAAGCATTAGTAAGTTCTACTTTAAGCATTAAAATCATAATCTTTGCATTATAGATCTACAGTATTTCTCTCACCAGTTTCTCTGTAGCATCTACCAGGTTTACATTGGTTCTCAGATGGTTTCAGAGGAAATACCATCATCAGTTTAAAGATTTAAGTATGTTATTTATGGTCTGTACAGAGTGTGAACAGTCATGACTTGAGCGTGTCTTTCTACACCATGAATGCCGTATTTTTCTGGTGACTTGCAAATTGCAAGTTAAATACTACAGTTTGTTCTCTAACTAGATAACAGTAAGATAACATTCACAGTACGCTGCTGTACTTTTAACCCAATTTCCACTCTGCAGTGTTTTATTTCAACTTAACAGGCATATGTTGAGAAGATGTGGCCATGATCTGGCCATATAAACAGCAGACATAAATTATGTATTTGTTCACTCATGGCTCTTACCTTTTGTTCCCAAATGTGAAACCAGAGCATAAACTTTTCATCTGTTAAAAGATGAAAGTGATTGACACTAAAATGCTCAGGACATTTTTATCACTGTGTTGCTTCTGTGACTTCCAGTGACATTGAGTTGTGGAAAGGTTTTCTGCTGCAGATGTAATTTTTTTTTTTTTTTTTTTCTTTCTCTTAATCTGTGTACTTTTTTATTGTACTGGCAACCAGTTTAACAGACCTTTAAATATCCTGCCATTAAAAAAAATAGTGACTATTGTGCTCAAACTGTCATAGATCACAGAAATAACATACTTACTGTTTAAATGTGGTGGTATTCCTGTAGCTGCTCTTTTCTACTTTGTATCTATCAGGAACCTGTACATGGCACTTTTGGTGAACCAGGGAAAATTTGTGTAATTTTGGTTTTCATCATCTTGTTTGCCTGTTGTAAAAGTCTGTACTTAAGTTGTAGTAGCTAGTGACCATTTAAGAGCTGGGTCATGACATTACATTGACTACATTAGCAGTCTGTTGAATTATTCAACCAGTCATGTAGCCAAATCTCAGTGCAGCAGAACGTGATGCCCCATTAATTTTTTATACTTTATTTTGATATTTTGGGCATTGTAAACTGATTAGCAGGTAATGTGAGATGTATTGTATATTGCTCATAATATATAACGATGAGTCATGGTTTGAAATAATATTGTATCCAACCAAACGGTTTTAGTTATTTTTTTACTGTACATAACTATAATTTGATAAGCTGCAGCCTATTCCACATTTTCAGTTTTATCAGTGACGTTCAAGTTTAAAGCCACCACGTTTCCTGTTTAGATTTCATAGCGTGTAAGATTACACGAGACATGATGGTTCAACAGAATTTGTGATCCCCTCAGCTCATATAGTTGCAACTTGGTGGTGTTAGACTCTCTATAGTGTGTTGCAGTGCTGTTGTAGAGGCCAATGTATAATTTGTATGTCTGTGGTCCTGTGTTTTCTCAGGAACCTGCTACCATATATAGTGATAAACATAACTTATAAGTACTAGCTTACGGTCATAAACATTGTTTTATTATGCCTCGACCAGCATACTAGTGGCAAAACAGTAATCCATTTATCATCTTAATGTTTGATGCTCATAAATCAAAGTATCTGTGGTTTTGAAATGTGGCTGATGTTTGAGAGCTTGAAACGTCTCTGAAAACCAGACTGTTAGGTTGGATATTCAGTTAATCCAAACACCTGACCTGTTGAAACAAGATGTCACATCAATGTAAAAGGCAGATCATTTATCTTTTGTAGTTGTCATTGTACAGAATTGAGAGTGATTAAGGAATACAGTATTGCATGACAACACTAATGCATGTCTTTCATTAACTATGCAAGAGTCTGCAGCTGTGTAAAATAGAAAGCAGAGCATGGCCGCTATATTCTGTTGCTTGATTTGCACATCATACCAATATTTTAAAATTATAAATCATTAAATATTTCATCTGTACAGTTAAAAGCATTCACCTATAAGAACTGTTAGCATTGTACTATTTCATTTGTTTCTTTTTTTTTTTTTCCTTCAGCTGATCTGTGCTCACTGGGTGCTCCTTTTTTCAAAGTTTAATATTACGTTTGTACACCAGCTGTTGTACACCAGCAAAAACAATATTATGGATGTGATAATCTCTATGTGGTTACTAAATAGCCTCATGTATGTATTGTATAAAAACCTTCCATTAATTCACCTAAGTAGTTTGTGACCCCTGCTAAATGCATCTACTGCATCGAAGATGTGGTGAGTCTAATATAAAGGCAATTAAAATAAATATATAGCTAAATGCAATAAGTAAAAGTAGTACATTTATAGTTTTATATTACAGTATGTATGATGTGATTTTTATTATAATTATTTAATTCAGAACAGGCAGTTTATCAGCAAGTTCCAAACATACTTCAGAGCAGGGTCACTTTTTTTTCTGTGGTACTGAGCATAAAACATTAATCACCGTTGTTACAACGGCTTCTCTGCTGAAGTTAATTAAGATTAGAGAATCCTGCATGGACTTATTGTTGTGACGCAGCTGTTTTGTTATTGTTAACAGAGTGACACTACATTTTCAAGGTGAAATCTTTAATTAGTGATATTATCTGCAACATTTGTGTGCAAGCATTTTACCACTGGAACAAAGTTGCAATAACCACTGAAACTGAATAACCAGACTTCTGTTGCGATACGGCTGCATGGACAGACATGTTCTTCTTAATGTAATTGAAATTGTGACTTTAAGGTAAAATTATTTTTATTTTACAGCAGATAATGAAGCTTTCTGTGGCATTTGTGTCCATGTAGGCCTAAACACTACAAACAAAAAACTAAAACTTTTCAGAAGCCTTAAACAAAACAAATTGTAATGAATAGTTTGCATCTTTAGATAATACAGAGACTACAAATCTGTAAAAATGAATGTTACGAGTCTACTTTTAAGCTAACAAAACACTATCGTGCTGATTGTGTGAGTATGTCTCTGACTTGATCTGTTTGTTTTTAATGTCTAATTGATAAAGCATTTTGTAAAATGCATATCTTTTTTCAATTAATACCGTTTTACTGTGTTTCTTGTTGTAGCAGGTTCATGAGGTTATTGCATGACATCTGCATTGTCAAAACTGGCCTAATGTTCGTTTTGCTTGTTTTTTCTTTATTTTATTTTATATTAGGGACTCTAAACAGCTGTTGCCTGCTTCCTTTTTACAGTTGGTCAAACGGTTTGACATTCAGTAGTTCATGAGACTGTGTCAAAATCTTCTATGTTAATTTATTTCTTTCCTTTTTTCTTTTTTTTTTTTTTTTAACATATATGCACTTTTACTGTTTTTTATTTCTCCAAAAGGACAGATGTGTATATACTTTGTTGGTTTACCCATGCAAGTATAAAACAAAAAAATCTGATTAAAAACATTGAAACTTTAACAGTGGCGTCATTACGGCTTGCTTGCATTGTGTTGAGTTCCCCTTATTCTTACACTAGAGGGAGCTTTTCTCTAATACATTGGCCCTCAGCATGACTTATGGACTCACTTACACAGCTTGAAAAATACAGAGCTGTATTAGTATTTCACAACCTCAGATTGATTAATTTCAGAAAAGCCTGTGATCTCACCTTGAGTCAGTAATAAGTGTAACCACTCAATAGTGAGCTCAGTTTTCAGATCTGCAAGACTGTGTCTGCCTCCACAAAACCATTAGCATTCTCACTGCTGTCACAAGATGTACTGAAGCAGCATGAGACACATTTTGAAGGCATTTTTATTCTAATGTTCAAAAATTCTCTTTTATTCACTTTATATCTACCTGGGTTTGGGAATGCAAGTGTACAAGCACACAAATCTACTGCTTATTGTCTCACTGCTGCAGGGATTGTGCATTATCTTAGACCTCAAGGCTGTGTAATACATGAGCAGCTCTAAATTTTGGGCAGAATTATTTCTTTTTTTTTTGTTAGCTGTCGAATATAGAGGTACAGGAGCTGGGATATGCACACACAAGCATATCTGAGCTCAGTTTTACTTGTATACTTTTATTTCCAGTAGTAGTGAAAAAATACTGCTCTGGTAAAAAACTTGATTAGTTTTGCAATAAGAAATAAAAGATAAGTGATCAGCACCACAGTGTATAAAATGATCAATGGTGATTATGCTTGAAATAATCAATCTTTTAATTTCTAAGCACATCAGATAAATGCGAGGATGGGATAACTTTCCTGGTAAGCAGTGGATGCCATTTACACTCTCCAGTGCTTTTAAATGGGAGCGAACCAGCATCTGACTCCTCTCTCACGATAATATCAGCCCCCCATGTTACAGTGGAGTTACTTTAGCAATTCGCCTGCGGTTTTATCTTCTTTGTCCCCTCTTTTGACTCCACCCTAGAGAGTGCAGAAAAATCAATAATAATTGATTTTAGAAGGCAAGAAAAGCAGGTTGAAATTCAAGGGAAGGACCAGGGGAAGACAGAGACAGAGAGGTACTAGCAGAGAGGTGAGAGAACCTAAGCATAATATGCATGTGCTGGCACAGCTAAAGGTCACCAACATGAACCTGTCTGTAATAACAGATTATAAAGTGTCTAGGCCTCTCAGCTACTGAAGGCTCACATATAAAAGATGAATAATGGCAGCTGTGAACAGTGATGCTACCTCTTAACTGTATGTAGTTTTAATCCATAAGATAAAGGTCATAAACACTGCAAGATTTAGTTATTTTTCACATCACTCTAAAGGGGCCCTATTATGCTTTTTGTGTTTTTCAGTGTACCGTCACTGTTGTGATGATGGGTGTGGATATTGAACAGAACCAAAGTTTTTAAAGTTGTACCATGAGATGAACATAGCTGGGAGAAAATATACAAAATATTTATAC
>OMLM01003812.1:122459-140174 GCA_900302695.1 Helostoma temminkii | reverse complement strand
AAGCAGAATACACAGTTTTATTTAGCAAGCCTGTAAAGCCTACATCCTTCAGAAGCGAATGTCTTAAAATTGTCAGATTCTGGTATGTGTGAAATTGTTTAGAAGCATGTTTGCGCCACCAGCTGCCCATCACTTCTTCCATCCTCAGTGAGTCGATCAAACACAGTCACAGGGCATAATGCTTCACAGATCGCAAAGACAACAGACAGAGCTACATGTTGAACAATGAGGTCTTTATGTTACATAACATGCCAGGTGCTCCACTCTGGGCCCTCAGCATGAATTTTCCTCTGGTGGTGTTCACAGTGGGAAATTGTGTGGTTGAGCTTCTCCATGCTGGTCCTGGCTTTTTCTTTAATACACGGAGGGTCTTTGGTTCTGATAGTGTAATGTATTCTGGAAAAGAAAAGTGTGCACACAGGAGTCGTAAAATATATGTAGTATATGTACAGCAGCTGTGAGGGCACACATACAGTACCCAAATGTCACCTATTATGTGTCTCAGTGCTGCTTCTCAAAAGTAAGTGGATTATTCTTTAAAGATCATAAAAATATGTATCACATCCTGCTCTATGATAGGATGCAAGATTTGCAACAGTTTTAATTACTGTAACACAACCATAAAATAGGTAAGAAAATATTATGTTTCCATTATATTTAATTTCACTCTCACAAAGAATCTACTGTAGCATAGAAAAACAGTGACAGGGTTTATTTACCCAGTTAATAACTAGAAATAGTTACATTGAGATTGTTTCCCAGATTTTATGTTACTTTATTCCACATTTAGTCAGTGACAGGCAGTAGTCACTGGTTAGTCTAAAGATTTACATCAGGAATAAAATTAAACAATAAATCATAATAATTTATTATTAACAATTAACATTTCATTGTTAATAAACTGATGATTATTTATTTTAAATGTCACTGTACAGTATATACTGTAATAGTTACACTTATCTCAACACTGATTAGTTACAGCATTGCATGCTGCTTATGTATCTGCAATAATAATGAATGGCAGTAAATATTTTATGTAGTAATTAAATCAAATTCGACATTTTGTTTACTATTAATTTGAAATTGTATATTTTCCTATCAATACTTTCACATAAGTACAATTTTGAATTGCTTTGTAATCAATTTTTTTTTACAGTGTTGTCAGTGATGCACTTTATGTCTTTATTGTTCCTTGCTTATATAAAAATGTTTTATCTTTTCAACATGTATAAATATACATATCTGAGCGATTTACACCCATTTTCCTCTGAAGAGTGTGGTACATTGTCTCACTGACCATAACAACTGATCAGAAAAGGGAGAAGAATTCATTCCCACCTGGCATGCAATGAAAGTGACTTTAATCAGTGTCATCATATCCTGAGACCTCTCTGCCAGGTATTATCACATCCAGAGGATGCAGTGAGACAATCCTATGCCTGCTGTGCTCAGCATAAGGATATGTTAGTGCAATCTAAAAGCTGTTCCACTAACTGAGACAGAAGATCTATAGAGCTCTGTTCCTGGGAGCAAATAATTTCCTATTTCAGCATATTGGTCTGTTCTATAATTAATCTTAATATAGGGGGCCGAAAGTGGCAGGGGAGTGTGTTATGAGGAGGCTTCAGAGATTGCTGTCAGGTTGAACCTATGCTTTGGTCTTTTAATAAAGAAGAAAAGACAAAATTAAATATAATTGATTGTCATAAAATAAATCTGAAGAGGCTGTAGGGATGATTTATGTCACCTTCTGGGATTCCTAGTATATGCAAAAGCAGAAATATGTTGATTTAAACTATTATACTTACTGACTAGAGCCCATAGACAATGATTATAAAGTCTTCTTTGGTGTTTTTAGTTTATTGTGTCATAAATCACTGGTTTTATTATATTGCTTATAAAAACAGAGAAATATATTTGAAACTGAGACGTGCACTTGCTTCATTATGATTATCACCACAGCAAAGGCACCAACAGCAGCACTTTCACTATCTACACAACCACAAAGAAGAAGAAAGGAATTACTTTACATAGAAACAATTCTGCCATGTTTGTTTATTTGAGTAGATGTGTATTTTCTTTATTAACAGTAACAGTTAACAGTAATGCTTGTGTCATTTGTAGTTCAGTTGAGCTGATTATACTGTAAATATCTAAAGTTGAGAGCTAGGTATGAAAGAAAGCACACAGAGGTCAGTGTTTGCTGCTGAGAACAATATGTCCCCACATGGTACTATAGTATCTATTTTCAATAGATGAACACAGCATGAAATATGGTTTCTTAGCTTGGGGACTGAAGTTGAACTGGTATTCATGTTTAATTGCATCAGAGTGCTGGAGGATTTGCCCTGAGTTACTTTAATGACCCACAGCTTAAAGAATACTAATGAGGGCAAAGCAATAAATACACTGGAATCTCTGAGCAGTTTTCACAAAACTGTTTTCATACATAAGGAAAGACAGCAGGGACCTGTTTCTTTTTTGAATTAGAAATCAATTAACCCACATCCTTCAACCTGACAATGCAAAATAATGAATTTGTTATTTTTAATATTCATTTCATCGAAAGGTTTATTATTTACAGAAGTGTACAAAATACACACACTCAATACTCCAGTAAAGGTATTTGCTTATCCCACTACAACTAGAAGCACTCTGTAATTTTTTTTTTGCTTAAGTAAAAATATGATACAATCTACATTTTGCTTAAAGTACAAAAGTAAAAGCACTAAAAACAATGCATTTTAATTAATGTTGAATTTGATGCTGCTGATAAAATAAATGTAGGTTTAGTCCAGATTTGTTTGACAAATTGGTAACATTACCTACAGTATGTGGAACAAAAACAGCAGTTGGTAAAGATGGAGCTGATTTTAATCACCTTGTGTAGTGATGGGGTTAATCCATAAATGATACATCAGCACTTTATTAGTTTACGGTAGTTTTAAAAAGAATCTAAGAAAAATGCAAAGTAATTAACGCTGTTGAAATAAATGGAGTGGAGTAACTGAGGTGCAGGAGAATCAAACTTAAGTACAGTACTTGACTAAATGTACCTGGTTTCTTACCACCTCTGATTATTTCATATGTCGTGTAAGAGAGATTAACTTTTTACCTCACTCTATCTCTATCCTCCTCTATCTTCTCTCACCTCACCTCACCTCTCATCTGCTGTTCTCGGCTGATTTGCCACCATCTTTAAAGTCACACTGGATCACTGAGAATATTCCTCACTCAGCAACAAGAGATGGACTGATCCTCATACTGTGCTACAGGATAGAGCCGAGGTGAATGTGTGAGATGCCTACAGCTTTACCACGCTGTCATGGTTTATGACAGATTTATAAAATGCTACATCGTAACAGTAAAAAACCTCAACAAATAAACACATTCCCCCTGTGAGTGTGGAGCTAAACAACAAGAACAACAAAGCCAACATTATTTTCTGTAGCAAACTAGCAAAGATTTGATAAGCCATCCAGACAAGAGAGGCTCTTCAGAGTCCAAAATTATTATTGATCTTCTACAAACTGAGGTGCAGAAGTATTGTTTTTTTAAGAGAGTCTGAATGTTGCAGGATCAGTTTAAAAACTTGAATGGAACTGTCCCAGGCTGTGGCAATGGTGTCATGAGTCTTCCATACAGGCAGATGGCAATGAGCACTGAACACTAGACACAGAAACAGCGTTAAGTATCAGGTGGTAGTTAATCACAATCCATCCATTTTCTATACTGCTGTAGGGGTCACAGGTGTGCTGGAGCCTATCCCAGCTGTCATGGGGCGAGAGGCGGGGTACACCCTTGACAGGTCGCCAGTCCATCGCAGGGCCACATATAGACAAACAATCATTCACACTCACACATTGCCCTACTGGCAATTTAGAGTCCCCAGTTAACCTGACTGCATGTCTTTGGACTGTGGGAGGAAGCCAGAGTGCCCAGGTAGAACCCACGCAAACATGGGGAGAACATGCAAACTCCACACAGAAAGACCCTGGCTGACCCCGGGAATCGAACCCAGGCTAACCACTGCACCACCGTGCCGCCCTAGGTAATCACAATGTTTAACTGAATAATCTTGTTTACTTGTTTTTTGATGAGGATAGACGGGAAGAAGCAACTGGGTTTAGAGCGAGAATCCATTACACAGTCCAGGTTTCCGGGTGCACAGATCGCAAGATTAGACAGGTCTGTTATCCACAATCCAATTGCATTCAAAATCACAGGTCACTTAAAAATTAGGTCCACAGATCAGAATATAAAGGGGCCAGAGACAGAAGGCACATCAGGGGAATCAACAGGTCCTTTCCAGAAAGAGCATTCATGACACTGTTGGTGATTTTCGGTTTAACTGTAGAGACACAAAACATGGGATGCATGCAGAGGGGTCTAGGGAGACACAATTGCCACAGGACGGATAGGCCCAACGAATTGGGGCGAGACTTTAAGACTCTCTACAGTTAGTAGAACGTCTGCTGTGGAGAGCCATACCTTCTGACTGGGTGTGTAAATTGGAGCAGAGGAATAATGTTTGTTGGCCCATTTCTAAAAATAATGAGTGGCAGATCGAAGGAGGAGTTTTCTAGCTTTTCTCCAGGCTACTTGGCAACGGCAAACATGAGCTGAAGACAGAAGATTCTTTTTCTTGGACGTCAAACTAATACAAACTCTCAGACATCTTCTTGTAAATTAAGCCACCAGAAAAGCTGCTAGACAAAGAAGCAGGTAAGGGCTAATCCTGGGTGGCATGAGAGGCGGGAGGAGTGGCACCACTGCAAGCGCAGGCTGAGGGAGCAGGAGCGTGAGCACTAAGAATCTTATTTTCCATGTCGATAGTAAAGTCTGCCAACCTGGCAGATAGAGGAAAATTGACCTAAGTTTATTCTGAGTGAATTTCAGGTTCTTATCTCTGGAACAATAAGAAAGAGTGAAATTGAAACAACTGAAAAACAGGGCCCATCTCGCCTGTCAAGGATTCATATGTTTAGCAGACTTTAAATACTCAAGATTCTATTAAGACAACAAAAGGGTGTTCTAGTCCCACCAGCAAATGGCGCCACTTCTTCATTGCCAACTTACCTGCCAGCAGTTCCCTCTTCCCAGTATCTGAAGTTAACCGGTTTAAGCTGTTTGATCTGCTTCAGAGGTCCATTTTTTTTGTTTTGGTGAAGTTAGTTGATGTTAAGGACGATAAATCTCTAGATTCGGTTGAATCTGTGGTAAATATTTGTGAAACCCAAGAACCTCTGAAGCTGCTTTACATTTTTAGAGGCCACTTCTTCAGTGCTTCCACTTTAATGGGTTCCATCTTCTTTCACCATCGTCCTGTCAAAACAAATTAAACTAAAGAAAGAAACAGTGGAACATTGAAATTCTCTGCCTTAACAAACAGGTAGTTTGTAATAACTACTGAAGAACTTGAATGTGCCTAGTGTCAGAACGAGAGAAAATCACTGATCAGTCTCTGAAACATGGCACTGGTCAAACTAAATGGCATTACCAAGTACTCAAAGTGGCCTGTGATGGCTTTGCGGTCCAAAGCAGTAATGCTGCCTCAAAAAGCTCTAATCTAGTTCAACTCATTATTGAGAACCATCATAAACAATTCACCTTTCACATCATTCATTCTATTCACTTCCATTAGTTCTGTGTTTTTAGTTAGAAGAGTGAGAAGACAAGTGAGTGAGGTTTTAAAGAATTTATTGTTAAAGGCAAAGATTGAAATGATGCAGACAGGAGACCAGGAACCAGACAAGTGGTTGAATTGGGCACGCAGGTGAGCACCAGAACCAGAGAAGCTGGACAGGTAAGTAAAGGGGAGTGAAAACAGGAATCAGGACCGGGACAGGTGAGTAAAGGTGGGAGACATGGGCAAAGTTGATTAAACAGGCAGAATAGCGAGTACAGAGCCAGCTCAGGATTAGATGAGGGATGGGGTTTGTAGTGAGAGTTAAAAAAAATTTCAAAAATCCAAGTTCAACTCGAAAACGATGTTAATGGTCAAAATAGGTCCAGAAAAGGTTACAGGAAACAGGAAAACAAATCAGGTACAAAGTGGGTAGAAGGTAGCGACCAGTAAACTAGAGCTTACAGACTGGCAAGGTGGAAGATTCACAGTGCTTAAGAAGGAGAGAAAACAGGTGTGACAGATCAGGATGATTAACAGAAGAGTAAGCTTGGGGGGGAGAGAAAACCAGAGAGAGGGAGAAGGAAACAAGTGAAAACCATGAGGTTGGTGGGATGTGCAACATGGATCAGGGAGAGAGATAAACTAGGTGTGTATGCGTGTGTTAATGTGTGTCAGGGAGACGGGGCAGTGTTGTGGTCAGGAACGTGGAGTGAAAGTATACGTGTATGTATGTGAGTGAGGCCGTAACAAGACAATATTGGTAAGCTATCCCTCAAAAACGTAGTAGAATATAGTGTGATTAATCACATACAAGTGAGTGACAGACGGGACAGAGAATGGTAACATTATCATTCATAATCTTTGTTGGTAAAGTTGTTTGTCTTGTCCATCATCATATTTTAGATCCAATTTGGGCTTGATGATGTATGGCGAAAGTTGACATTGGAAATGATGAATGAGTAAAATTATACAAAGTTGTTTATTTATAAAGCCTCTGCAGCTGGTGGAAGAACAGTGTGGTGCTCAGTTCCTGTGTGTTTTAGGTTTTTGGGTGAAGAAACAAAACTTAACTGTTTCAGACAGAGGGTCTGCATAAATGCCATTATAAGAAAAAGAAAGTAGTTTTGCAATTGTCATGTGACCAAAACATTTTCAGTATAGCCCCAGAATAAAAATGTTATATTAAATTGCATAATATAGCTTCTTTATAGTAATGCACATGATCATATCCAAAGAATAAGGAGTGTCAGTCTGACACAGTCTGGTCCCGGGCCTGTCTGTCCCTCCTACTCCTTATTTGGTTTGTTCCCTGCCTCTCTCTCTGCCTAGATGTACACTAATTACTATTGCCTGCACCTATTTAATTCCCTCCTTTATAAGCAGACCCAGTTGTCTCCTCCCCCCGCCAGATAGTCTGATATCTTCCTGAGAGAAACAACTATCCAGCGCTACTATAGGACTGCCTACCTGTTACCAACCTTTTGCCTGACCCACTGGTACTGTGAGATTTACTCCCCACCTGATCCTTTTCCCTGTCCTCTCCTCCCACTCTGTACTGGACCTGACTCTACCTCTGATTTTCCTGACCTGCTCTGTTTATTCTGTAGACCCTGTGTGATTATTCTGGACTGTTCAATGATTCTGAGTTTTGCCTTATGGACCGGCTATGTATCCTAGATTGGCTTAAGTGTATGACTACAGACTGACTGTGATTGGATTTGGAAATGCATATCTGTATGTGACCCTGGATCTCCTAGAGGCTTATGTTATGTGGATGTCGGACTCTGTTTGGACGGAGCCTGTTAGTTTTTGAACTGTGTGTTAGTGCTTCTGCAAAGTGCTCATCTCCCCTTGATCCCCTGTGTCACTATTAGCTTTTGCCTTCACAGTAGTCACCTGCACCATCTGGTCACGTCATACCAGGAAGTGACGCCATCTTCATCTAGGACCCTCCACTACCACATAAAGCTTGTCACAGTCACCTGGGCTCCCTTTGGTGATCATCCCTCCTCCACTGGACTAAACCCTGCACATCCGGATCCTCCTCATTTTTCCCCCACCTCACACATCTACACCTGTGAGTAATCCACCTGATCATTATCATCTCCACGCTAGCTTTTCCTGCCATAACTCTGTCTCCTCTCGTAGACCTCCCAATACACACTGGAGACGTTACAGAGCCCGCCTGAACCTCATGCACATTCGTTACAATAAATTGTTAATCGTTTAATTGTTCTTTAATCCTTTAATTGAGTTTTCTCTGGCCATGGAGTCAACACCTGCCTTCACGACAAGGAGAGCTGTGCCAAACTCTTTGACAACATCTAGAGGCTACAGTGAGCATCACACGGTCACCAACTATTTATACCCTCAAATTCGCCAGAAGGAGGTTGGGCTAGATGGGTGGCAAAACTAAGCACATGACTTTTACACAGTGGTGTGAGTCCAACATGAGACAACTTTCTATTGATACTATGGTCAACAGTTATAAATGATTTTACCAAATGCCTCCTCCATACGTGAAGGCACTCCTACAGAAACGACCAGTCTTATGAGAGAGTTGGGACAAAGAACCTATGGGCATTAAAGTGAGAAGCCTGTAGGTCAATTTTGATACGGGTGTAATGCAAAGCTTTTTATCTGCCAAGCTGGAGGGAGTTTGGTCTTCCATCAGGATAGTTTTACAGCCCATTGATACTTCGTGCTTAGAAACTTATTGTTTTGGAGGTTGTATCTTAGCATGATCTTATATCTTCCAGGTTTACTGACCTTTGATGAATGAACTCTAGAATTAGGCAGATGTGTTTTCATCAAACATTTTCTCGATTAGTGACTTAAATTTCACTAATGTACAGTTGACTAATGTGAAAACCTGGAAACAACATGAGCTACAGATTGTAGATCTATTCAGTCCTGCACTCACTCTACTTATAGTCAGCAATTAGTCAGGACTGCAGTGTTTTAGAAGAGTGTGTCATACCAATCTTAAGGCTAGTCTTAACATCAAACTTGGTTTATACCTGTATTAAATTATATAAGGCATGATGCTGCTCCTCTTGGTTCAGTTCAAAGGAGTTTTTGCACAATAACTTACTCCCATTCCTCTATAATATGACATGAACGCTTGATGAAAAATCAATATAAAGTCAAACCCTTTATATGAGATTGCGTATTTGCCTCAGTTTTGTGCGCCTGAGTTTGTTTTTGGTTTCAATCTGACAGGAGTGAGGTGAGGACATGCCTCAGTGTTTCTGAGGGCAGCGGCCTATCCGCCTTCACTCCACATCCCAACAAACAGCGTGACACTTGGACATGTTATTTACCAAACTCTTGCCGTTCTTCAATGCAACACTAGAGCGAGACGTCCCATGGAAAAAAGAAATGTCTTCTCATTTTCTGCTCTTCTAAAAAAAAGACATAACAGTGAAGGGTAAACTGTGGTGCCTGTCAAGCGTTTCCCATACTAAAGTAATAAATATCCCCTGCTTTTGTTTTGCTGCTTTTAATTTCAGATAATGATGTATTATTGTGAAACCACTCACACCGCCTGCAGCCATGCATATTAAATGGTAATACAGTAATTGCTGCAACAAGATACCAAAGCAAAATAGCATAGTACATTCTCAATTATAATATAATTATATTTGAAAAGAGGGTAATAAAAACACGCTAGAACATCTAATTGTTGTGTGAACTGAAAGGGTTCTAAGTGTTAATATGCTACTATAATGCTAAATTGAAGTTAAAATTATAGTGTTATTATTATAAACTTTCAACTAAAAGCTGCCTGTTAAATTTCATAGTTTCATATCTCATTAATAATTAAATGATGGCGTGAACTGTTTATGCACAACCTTGTATGTGTAATGTATGACTTCGGTTTATATCAATGGTGAAAAATATCTCTACTGATGAAGATAAAACAGTTTCAAGGTCCATTTGCTGAATGAGTGGGAGGTTAATTGGAGAATTTAAAATCTCACTTAAAGAAGACACAACTATGAAAAAAGTAATACTTCAGTGTTGCTGGTCAATTTAACTCAATCATGACAATTAGCTGCAGGAAATCACAAATCCAAATAAAGATTAATGTTCTTTGAAAGTAATTCTGGAAATGAGGAAATATTCAGCATGTGCAGACTTCTTCTTTGTGGGTGGAAAGATGCTTAGACAGCGTTTCTTTGTGTTGAAACTGACCTTGAATGTTCTGGTACTATTTTTGATAAGCTACCTATAATTCACATTTACTCTCTAGAGAATCAGTGATGTTTTATGATTCTTTTTCCACAATTTTCTTTAAAGAAGAATCAACAGGTGTTCAATCAGAACACTAAATAATTTCACTTCTCTCCTGCATGCCACACAGCTAACAATCTTATTAAAATTTCTGTCCACCTTTCCTGTTATGGAGGCCTGTGCTGGGCCGGAGGCTAAGTATCAGGAATTGTCAGTCAGTATCGCAGACACTTTTTGTGCTTCCTGACCTGAGTGGGGCCACATGGCGCATAACAAAGCATGTACTTCACTCTCTGTAGTCTCAGCCTCTGGATCTTTCTCTGTGGGAGACGGCAGTGCTCACTGTTCCCAGCAGATAGGATGGCAGGAATTTTGGTGTGGATACGCTGGTTGAAAAAAAAAATCTAACACATAAATTCATCATGCTCATTCTAAGTCACACCACTTGTGCAATCAGAAGTGTGAAGCAAGTGCAAATGAGCAGCTTGTGTGTGGCTGTGCAGTCACAGCTCTTCTATGTGATCCTTACAGCCGGGCCCTCTGATTGTTCCTCCAGACCATTTATGTGTAACATATAAATATTCAATTACTCTGAGATTAACATAATTTACACTAGATCTGCATGTTCCAGATCTTTATTTTAACCCAAGGACCAGTACACCCTTCATGGACCAATAGCCTCATTATTTCTGTTTGTGTTCAATATTCTTTTATGTGCACAGGTGATCAAAATCTAGCTCCATATCCCAAGTATTAATATGTCTAAAAAACAACCTAATTTAGCTTAGAGATAAAACGCTTCCTGAGAGGACTGGCTCAGACTCTTATTCAACTTGACACATTTTCATTCACAACAACTGAAGAGAGAGTTTGTTGCACTGACTGTGGAGTGGATTTTCAACTCCTCCAGGGTGTTTCATTTTTTCTGAACATGTTGAAAAGTGGTGATAAAACTTTTTGTTTCTGGATGTTAGGAAACTCCAGGTTCTGGCACAACAGAGTGAAACAAGTTTCTTGAGCCTCCAAACAAAAACCATCCCAAGAGCCAAGAAAGATCCAGACACTGCAGGCTGCATGAGGTTTAGTCAGACAGATGTGACCTCAGTCGACAAACTACAGTCTCCCTGGACTGACTGAAGTCTGACTCTCACGTAGAACAGTTTTCAAAGATACTATGACTCACTGAAGCATCCCAGTTCAAACTACATGGAAAACTGACTTGCATACACTACGAGTCAATTAAATTATGTTTCTAAAAAGAAAGAAAAGTTGATTTTAGAAAATTGTTAGAAAACCCTCTTGCAATTACAGTAACATCATGCACAAATGCCAGTGTCACAGCCCTCTACATACTCACCTTTACTGCATTATAACCGTAACCTTGCCAAAGTTGACAAGCATCCATACAACTGATTTCCTATTCAGTCTGGAACCTACTGCTAGTGTACATGAAATGGCTTATTAATTCCAGGAAAACAAACAATCCCAGCAGATAGTGTACTGTACAATCACATAGAACAAGGCCTAGTAATTTGCATCTCTTTTGGCATTGATATTACAATCACACACTTCATGGAAAGTTGTTTGAAATGTTTCTTAGGGAAGCCTGAAGCATAAATATTCTTTGAACACTAAAGATCAATTGTCTCCAATGATCAAAAACTACAGTGCTGCGCAAATTCCCTTTGAAGTTTGAGGCAGTCCTGCTGAAGGCTCCTTATTTCAAACATTGCTGATTCAGTGACATTTCATAACCCCTTTGGTGCATCATCACGGTCAAATCTATTTTGAATAATGCAAGGAAGGCATCTTATAAGCACTGCACTGTTCATTCTTGTGTGATGCTAGTGGTAAAAAATATGTATTTGGTCTTTTACAGATACAATCAGTCCATCCAAATAGACAACAGTATATACTGCTACTACTGTATGTATGATATGGTAATGCTGCTATAGGCAGATGGGTTCTCTGCACTTTTCCTTTTTTATAAATTATACCAGAGAGTCCTCTCATTAAGTATGTCTGCTACATATCTAAATATAAATATCCCTGTCATTCAAATGTTTATATTTATGTACAAATTACTTGAAAAAGCATCATATTATATTTATTGCTGTCTCTCCTGTCATGCAGTGTTGGGTTGATACTTGAAAATAGGTAAAATTGTCAGTCTACTGTGTCATTATTAAGGCACATGGTAACATCTTTTGACAAGTAGTAGACAGTTGATGGATGTGCTTTGGTAGGCGGTAATTCCCAATGAACCAGTTTATAATGATAATTACCTGAAGTCACATTGACATAAAAAAATAAACAAACGAATAAAAAAAAACAATCTATTTCCCAGAAATCAAAACCACTGGTGCTTTGAATACAAGTTGTTGTTTGCTTTGTTGTGTTGAGGTGACAACTGACGTCTCTACTGCAGAAACTTCTGCAAAGCACCCCAGACCATTAGAATGATTAGATACTGTAGCAATCCAACAATATGTGAAATATGTATGTTTGTGTGTGTGTGTAATTTTGGCAAACAGACCCTTCAAATAATGTCTTGTGTAATGGGATGCTTGTGATGTAGCCATTTTCATATACTTTGTGTCTGCCAGCTAAAGAATGACAATGTCAGCATTTCAGTTTGTAATATTATTATGCTGAGTTTAAATTTGGTGTGTTATCTGTGACAGAGTTGGCAGGCCAGCTCAAGGTCACCAGTTGGGGAAATTAAACACAGCCTTTTTGAAAGTAAGATAAGACAGTGCATTGCTGTGTGAAATATGGGTTACACAGATTTGAAGACTCAGTGGTATTTTGTAATAATCTATCCCAAACTGAAACTTAGTGTTAAATTGCATCTCCTGTCGACTTAACATTGCCTCTTTTTTGGATGCTCAACAGGCCCCCATGCAGCAATATGTGTGACCTTTACATGATGAACCACGAGGGGCCACGATTCTGACATATCGCTTTGTCTTGGGAGTCTTCGGCAAAGAGTCTCAACTCTCCACAGTGCGAGAATGCATGACAGAGTCCTGGGGCTTTTGAAAGGCCACTATCCATTTTCAGAACATTTAACAAGCAGCTCGGACACACTGTATTTGCTTGGCCCCATGAATCACATCTGCTCACCCACATCATCCCCTTTTATTTGCTCTAATATGTTTGAAGCTTGAGGAAAAGAGAAAATATCTTTTATCTCCTTGCTTTTGTCAGCACTTTTTTTTCTCTCTCTTAAGGTGCTACTGTATGAGCTTTATTTTCTTTTTTAATTGTGATGTAAACTAGTTAATTGTTTTTTCATATTGTTTTCTCCATTGTGTCTGAACTTAGCAAATAAAGTATGTTTAAAAGAGGACATGCTGTCAATGCTTTCTGGCACAGAGTTGGTCGATACCACTCTTGTGCTTGTGCACTAGATATAAAGTGAAGGTAGACTGGACTCAGACATGTGCTTAAAGAATAGGGAACAATTGTGGCTGCAGTTAAAAATAAGCTAACATGAACTGCTGGAATGACAGGTCATCATTAAACACGATTTATCATTAAACAAGCACCACACCCTTACTATGTTGTATACCACTCGTCACGCTGCCACTGACTATCAGTACTAGACACGTTGGACCAACTGAAATCACCCATGTTGACATAAAAAATGCACTAATTAAAGCTCTTTAAGAAAACCCATACTTATGACTGCTTTAACATGATATGACCATATAATTTAATTTAAAAAAAGCAAATACCAGACCAATGAAATTTACTCAAAAACATCAACTTATAACTTTTATTTTGATGCCAAACTAATATGAGTTGAAACCACTTGCTAAGTATAAAAAACAAACATATCATAAAAAACAGTGGAAAACAATTGACAGCGATAATAATGATAAGATTTGTACTTTAATGACCAAAACCAAGGACAAATTCTTGTGTAGTCCCAGGATACTGAAGTGTTATAGGAACATGCCTTTGTTCGGATTCTTGTCAAATGCAACATCCAAGTCATTTATTTTGAGGGACAAAAATACACATTTTAAAACCTTCAGCTCCTTGAAGGAGTGTGGAAGCGTTGGAGTGTCTGAAAGAAAAAGACAGTCACTTCAAAGTAAAGCAATGATGAGTGCCTGTGTCAAAGCTCCAGCACGACTTCAGAAACGGAAAAAATAAATAAAAAAAAAAATAAATAAAAAATCAACAGCAGAACAGAATTGCACATACTTGCTCTTGACACTTTGTTGTAAGTCATCACACTTACACTCACGGATAACACAAAAAGTGGAAATTTATTTAGAATTACAAAATCTCAAATATCATAACATCATAAAAAAGTCTGTGACTGGAAAATCCAGGGCAAAGCTACATCTCTGTAGGATATTTTCTTTCTCTTTCAGTACTATAGTTATTTACTGAAGAGTTCAGAAAGGGCTCTGTGTTTATGCTCTGTAACTGAACTCAAACGATTACAGTCTGAACTCATTCAGTCATTTCATCACTTCTAAAGATGGAAATATGCCTTTGTCCAAATCATATGGCCCTCAAAACAATATACGCTTTCTTGGTATAAGGCAGGGTTGTTTAAATGAATTGGTTCAGACTCAATATTGTTGATAGACCAGTTTTAATAATTCAGTAGTCAAACAACTTTGATGCTGTAGACACAAAGCCTGACATATCCAGCGGAGCTCACTGTAAGTCCCAGTTATGTCAGCAAACATTAATAATCCTCTTACATTTCGAACCTGTGTAGTGCAACTTGTCAGGCCGTCGGATTGATTCTTTTGTTGTCGTCGTGTAGCTTGAAAGTGTCTCTGCCAACCACAAGCCATTAGCTGTGCGCATTTTACAGGATGACAAGCCTTGCTATGTATTTAAACTTTTTTTTTCTCAGATTTCAAGGCTGCCTGTGAAGACATTCAGATGTAAATTATCCTACTGTACGTCAACAAGAGGAGAACTATTAAAATCTGTGGTAAATGTTCAGTGGCTGATTTCCTCTAATTGACCATGAAGATGACAGGCTGCTAGCTGTTTTAAAGCTGCATTATAAGACAATTTTCAGCTACTGTCTTTCCTAGCACTAAGATTCCATTTCATATCATAACGGGAAAATGTCTCCTATAAAATCAATGAGTGTGTGACCAGGAATGTATCGGTGAACAATACCAGCCAAAGAGCACATGCAGGGCTTCACACAAAAACTACTGAAACTAGATTAAACTGATTTCCCTTTCAGAAGCCGTGCAGTAGATTCATAATAACTGCTCAAAATGTCCCCATTTTAGTGTTGCTTCACTCTTTCTCTGTTGTGCTTTGTGCAGTATAACTTCCTTTTAAACCACTTTTAAATCTAAATGAACCCTTCTGTGCCTCAGACTGATTTATTTTGTTTATCACACTTTATTATATTTTAGAGAAAAACAAAGTTTACTCAAACTGAATTTTATATATAATTTTTTTCATTGCCTCTTCAAATGTTACATTTTTATTTTTACAGTATGTAAAGCACACTGTTGATATAGATTCAACTGTAACTTTGACATTTTGTACATAATTGTCTTTGTGAACGTACACGTAATTGCATTCATTCTTATAATAATTCAGCATTTTAGAAACTGAACTTTCTGAGAAAATAACACATTCACATCTGTGCATTAAATATGAACAGATGTAAACAGAGTGTCAAATAACAGGGCAGTGATTTGGATCCCCACTAGTTGCCTAGCAAAGTTACCCTGGCCAATTTATTTCTTTTAACTTATTCCGTAGTAGGAGTTGCCACAGCGGAGCATGGCAGTGCATTTTAAATATTTATTAAACATTAGAAAGCTAAGTGGATACACTAAAAAGCTTTTTAATGAATATAGATATAAGTATAACATAACTCTCAAAATGTGAGTAAAGTTATTCCTCAAAATGTCAGAATTTTCCTTAAATATGCGTTCATGTTGATTTTTCAATAACAGCATAGTGATCATAATGCTAGTGCAAAGTATGGAGGATATGATCACATCTCAAATTTCAGAGACTTCTATAAATCTGAAAGTTTTCTTCCTCTTTCTTTCTGTGTTGTACAGATTTTTCTTCCTTCAATTAAAGACAAGCAGACTGCAACAGTAATATTTTACGAGGAAGTGCGATCAGAGCAGAGAGCTGGCTTTAGTGAGCAGCAAATATCTTAAAATATTTAATACATTATTTGGGGGGTTGAGTGCTGCTGAAAGACCAGAGAAAAACTTGGACTGGTACTGACAGAATGAGCCCATTTTATCTCAAAACATAAAAGTAATGAGACAATGGAAATGCTTTGATAAGTCACATTGCACTAAACCAGATTCAGTGTCATTGCAAAGAGCTTTGCTACGATCTATGATAATTTCCCTCAGAAAATGTATCCCAGGCAGGCAGAACCAAGCTCAATAGCTTTGCATTTGCTCTGGTTATTGTCTCCTGTTCTCCAAAGTAAGGCCATTAGTTCCTCAATTATTGAGAGTTATATTCAAGAGTGATTCGCCATCTTTTTTTTTAAACAAAATGCCTACACATTAAGAGTCAGTGAGGCATTATATCAACAGAGCATGGCCTCCATCCATGTTTACAACACGGACAGCATTTTATTCACACCCTGAAGACAATCACAGCAGCTTTATGGTTCTAGCTCATTACAGATGGATGCATAAATCTAAATCCTACATTTATATTTACCTGAAGAAACAAACATATTCATTATCAATCAAAAACCCAAACAAAGGTATTAATATCTGTAATAAATAGCTGTAACATAGAAACTGCTTGTGAAGAGTTACATACTGTGTCTACAAACCTTTTGATATCTCATTATGTCCACTCTGGCTCATGTACAGTGCCTGAGATTTTATTGGTGTTTATTATGGGCAGCTGTAGCTCTTGAGCTAGAGTTGTTTTTTTATGAACCACAGGGTCAGCAATTCAACCCCAGCTCTTCCAATCCACACAATAAAGTATTTTCAGAACAGACACTCTTTTTCACTTGTAAGACTCTGTGGATCAATGTGTCTCATAAAGGTATATCCTTATTACTCATATTTAAAATTCTAATTTGCATCATTCCAAAAATATGAACAAGAAGGGAATGTTTAAGCAAAAACTACAAACAAATATTCATTAAAAAAACAACTTCCTGTGTCATTTTAGACACATCGTGCGTTCTGACCTATGCCATTAAAATGTGTGACACAAATTACAAATGTTCACAAATGTGGAACTTGCAAGTGCCTGGCAGCACAGCGACTTGCAATAATAACGTTCAGATTACCCATTTACTATTCCCGTTTCAGCCATTAGTGGTTAAGTGAACTCTCAGTGTTGTTTAGATAGAAGTACTATTCATTCTCACCACATGCTGGGATTTTAAGAGCTTCAGGATCTGCAAGCTTGACCTGCTTATAGCTGAGGACAGGAGGCTCTGGGAATATTCAACAATGACAAAAGTGGTGAAAGTTTGGGTAAGTGGTGGTCATTTGCCAGCACTCCTCACTGTGGTCTCCTGAACACGCCACGGGGCACATTCTCTCAGCTGAATAGAGACTTAATTATCTAAGTTAGAGACTCAGACTGACTGCGTTTATCAGCCATCCTGGAGAAGGTGTCTGTTATCACTGCTTACCCCTTCTTTTCCTCTGGGGGGTCCCTTGGGCACAGTCTTGAACACTGAATTGGCTTCTTCTGTGATTCCACATTAAAATGGAAAGAAGCAAACATAGCACAGTCCTCAGGCAACACTGAACAGTTGTTTGACTTGCGAAGATATGTTCTTCATAACACATTATATTACAATTACCATTATCACAATTTTTCTAGTTAGATTTTGTACAATA